>NCQT01072188.1:17650-34247 GCA_002740465.1 Stenocereus thurberi
GACCATAAACTAGGGTTTTGGCAAGTAATGTATAGTTTGGATTAAACTAGTATTAAGCTTGGTTTATGTGTGTATTTGATTGAAAAATGATCTTTATTGGATATGATTATGAAGTAAAATTGAGTATGGTGATTTTGTATAACGTTGGGATGGACCAAAGCTTATTTATATGCTTTTAAGAAATGGTTTAAGTTGCGGATTTGTGTGAAAAGAGAGGGAAATAAAACAGTGAGGGCTGAAAATTTCAGAAAAATAGGACAGAATTCGAGATTAAACTGGTACTTATCAGCTCTTTGGAAAATTATATTTTTTGTGGGTAGATATTTCAGCTCTTGAATCGCCTTAATCCGAGGTCTGTCGAAAAAATTATGGCCATTTTACCAAAACTGTGCAGAATGGACCAAAACTGATATACTTATGTTCTAGCCTAGTTTTGGGAATTCTACAGTGGGAATCAAGCTTGGTATTCTAAATGAAAGATTTTTGGGATTTCCCGAGCTTTCTGTATTAGGGCTTTGAGTCTCAATCAGAGGTCATATGACTAAGTTACGAGTCATTCTTTCTAAGACCCTGTTATGCTCTTACTTTTCTTTTACTAAATTATTAGCCATAAAATAAATATTTTTGCTAACCGTATGTTTCTATAATGATAATTTTGTATAGAATTAGGGCCTAATCTATCATTTCCTTCTCGTTTTGTGGAAAATCCCATTTCAACAAATTTCATTAAAAGTATCAGGTACGTTCATTGCCTGTAACTTCAGAAATCAGCACGTATTTATCAGAATATAATATTTTGATAAGTACATCAATGGAGCAGTTTAATCAGTTATTTGTCACATAATTAGTGACCCCATTAATTATCAGTTACAAGGCATTGCCCTTTAGTTACCTGCGTGACTTTAAGCCAGGTTCCCTGATCAGCTTGGCAGGTGTACACCTATCTTCATATCGTAACAGTTACTAGGGGTTCACTATCAGATAATAATTGACAATACAGTTTCATATTTGTCTCATTCCCTATTTTTAATTAAAAATTAACTGCAATACAAGCCCATCTAGTTTTTCCATAAACGTTTAACAATATAGGAATGCATGTACTGAACTTCAACCCACAGTTCGAAATATTTTCATGTTTTGCTTTAGAAAAATGTTTAGTGAATCGCCCTCAGGCGGATAGGATGACTCATGATGATAAGTAAGCTATGAAGTCCGGTGTATTATTCTTGAGATGTTTATAACAACTTATTGCGATATATTTTGGCGTCGAAAATGTATATTTTATTAGAATTCTATATTTTGGTGTAATCTTTGAGATGTTTGAATGGTTTTAATGTTAGAACTGTTTCTATATTTAAATCAATGATCTGTTGGGTTGTGATGATGTGAATTCCCTTTGATGATAAACATTGATTATTATATCTAAGTTTATCATGTACAAGCAAAGCCTTATCCTTGTTGGACGACGGTAACGCCTAATCATTTGGGTTATTATTTCTAGTTAGGGAAACTAATGAAAGGAATGAAATCAGTGATTTATGTACGTTTGGGGGCATTACAAGTTTGGCAGAAGTTGAGATCTTAATCTTGGCATTAGAAGAAAGGCAAAGCTCTTCAGGATATTTGATAACAGTGCCCATTGATTCATAACTTCTACAACACCTAAGCCTAGATCTGTATCGTAAACTCTTTCTGGAATATTTATCATCTCCTTTCCTTTGTTACACCATTGGTCAGTAGGAAGTTCTAATAAGAAAGGGAGAGGGTACATCACGAGATCTAAATACTTCAACAGAAGGACTTTTGAGAGCAATCACAATTTCCCTCTTAACCAGAACTTAAGGTAGAGGACCCAGGTTGTATGGCATGTTGAACTTGATCTTAGTGGACTCGAGAGGAGAGTTTTATGCAAGTCTTACTAAAGCCTTGACTTTGAACTTAATAAAATCAATTTAGGAACTAAGAAAAGAAGGAGTTCTTACCAATGCAAACAACGAACTCCACTCCTCAAAGCCCTAGGACACCACCACAAACCATCTACAAATTAGATCTCTAAATTTAACAGGAAGGGGCAAAATGCATTATCATGGATGAACTGTCTTCAAAAGTAAAATTCAAAGCAGAGGCATAATGACAAAGAATCTCAAGGTGAAATTTTCGCCATCATACCCTATAATAATTCCCCTTGCCACTCTGGACCCTCTCCATCAAATGTCTACCAATGGCCATGTTAATTCCAAACCACTACAGCACATATAAACACCACACAAAGCCAAAAATTGTTTCCAAACTCCTTCATACTCTGCTCAACATCGATCCTAGCAAATTCCTTAAGCTAATTGACTCCAAGATTCATATATGCGAGATAAAGAAATGGTGCCAGAAGAGGGGCCTAGGAGATTCTAATTGGAAGTTGATTTGATAATGAGGTTGATGATTTTTTTAATTTCACTAAAAATCTCTCAAAGACTATTGATATTCTTTAAAGAATTAAAGCAAGAGATAGAGAAAGAAAAGCTTTCTCAAAAAGATAAAGCAATTTTAGATTGCAGAGATTAACATGCAAACTCTGGTATTTAACAACTAGGAACCTAAAATTGAAAATTAATGCACATAACTCTAATTGGGGAAAAGAAATTAGGAATTGAAATCGTTCAAAGCAATATTGCAACAATAAAAGTGCTAAGACTGAAGAGATATTTTATTAATTCTAATAAGAATGCCAGCTACAATGTATCCAAAAATCAAGAGAGGAATTAAAAAACAAAGAAGTGTAAGAGAATTCCAAGGGATCTAGGGGACAAAGGATAAAATCCAGCTCTTCTGCTATAATTCCATATTATCACCATCAACTCCTGAACATTAGCTCTAAAAACAAAGAGAGCAAAAGTCCATTAAAGAGAGCCAAGTTCACCCTCCATGTCCTCTTTCCTGACACAATAGAGCATGCCTTGAGCTTCTTGGAGTTGTGCATCAAGTATTGTTTTTTCTTCTAGCACCCTCTGTTTATCCTCAGCTTCCAGAATCATAGGAGCTTGATTCTTTAATTAGGTGTCCCAGCTTCATTCTAATCCTACTCATCATGATTGTGAACCCATCCCCTAGAATTCTTCTTTCTTTTATGAGCCCTACTATTCTTCTCTATCAAGGGGAGAGGAACCCAAAAATCTTCCTAGTGAGAGAGATTTAGGGTTCATATTCCCTACATGGAAAAGGGGGACGAATAGCCTCAAGATAAGGCTATAAAGTGTGATTATGCAAACAGTCATTGCCAAAACCCCAAGTATAGTCGGGGGTAGAGAAAGTTGTAGGGATAATAAAATCCATAAATGTAATTAGGATCACAGGCAATAACAAGAGGACAGTGAGAGGAATGGTTATGAACACCCTAAAAGAGCTCTTTCCTGAATGAAGGAACCACCGAAAACATTTGACTCTAGAAGTAAGAGGCAAACCAATTCTTGAAGCATCACTAATCTCTCCTTGGATGTTGTCCACCCAACGCGTGTATTGGGCCTCAGAATAAATTTGGCCATATATATTAGTAGTCATAAGAACCTAAAGCTAGAAATTGGGAACTGAGGGACTTTATCCCATATTATACATCTAGATAGCCATCTCCTTATCGAATAAGTAGGAAATAACAAAGGACCACAAGAAGTCCAAGTTAACTACCAATTACTCAGATTTAGCATCTTAAAAAGAGAGAGAATTCTTATGCTTACAAGAGGAAAAGCCTGAGGAAAGAAAGGAAGAACCAAAAAATATAGAGAAAGCCTTAAAAAGTTAAAGTGTTTGGTGAAGATTCTTGGTAGGTTAACTAGTATTTATACTAAAAATTGGCACAAGAACCAATATCACCTTAGGAATGAAGAACCTCAAGGGATGACTGTCCAATCTGATGACTGCCCAATCAAGAGGTTTTTGAAAATTTAACCCAACCATGATTATGAGCATAGGAAGACGGAAGACACCAAAGTAATGCAACGAAGGGTAAACTACCTAGAGTGCTTGCCTAAATTTCACAGGGAAAAGAGAAATTAAATTAGCCAAGATTCTTAGTTTTCAAATCAGAGATTGGAAGTTTAGGTTGGGATATTTTCTAAAAAATAAACAAAATCCATTGAAAAGTAATCTGGCTAATCCTCATTAAGGCATATTCTTTTCAACTTATCATAAGTACTTATCATTAGCATTTAACAACTTTCAGCACAATTCAACAACTTTTAGCATTGTTAAGTACTTGAAAATACCTAGTTATATTTTCTTTAACCATTCAAATAGGTTAAAGTATATCTCAGCTTGTTTTAGCACATTTTAACGATAAGTACTACTAAGTACTTCTTATAAGTCCAAAAGAATATGCCCTTAACAGATACTAAGTGCCCAATTTGCGTAGGATTTTAAGCAGGGGGTGCTTGCCATTTTAGAGGTTTTTAGTTCATGACTGTCTAATTTATGGCCTTTTACTATTATAAGCTAGAGTTTGGTGCTGTTGATAATATTTTACAGAAAACTAGGTAAGAGAATTCAACAACACGCACAAATGCTATGAAGAATAATGCGAAAAGCCAAGAGTAGACAAGAACTAGCCAACAACCCACAAGGAACATGGTTTACCTACGTATACATCATAGTCAACCTGGATTATCATACACAGTGAACACAGGTTGACCAACTTTAGAAATCGACAAGGTAGAGCCCAGCGTGGGTTGCCCATTATGGACTCCAGGCCTACTTGCAAACTATTTTTGATTTTTGTGTATGCTGTTTGGTTTGAGCTTGTTTTTGACATTTGTTGCTTAGTTTTGAGATATAAGATATACATTCAACATCCATCCACCATCATATTCACCATTTAGATTAGAATTTAACTCCACTAGAATAAGGGCGAGTAAGCAGAAGTAGGAGATTCATGAGGAAGTGAGATTGGGATTGCAATCAATGGATTTAAGCAAGATTGGGGTTGAGTAATTCTTTCCCTTCTCTTATCATTTCTCCATTATATTGATTACATTCTAGATTGATATATTGGACTAATCTCATTCATGCTAAAATTGTAGATTGATATTGGGATTATATTAAAGCTGTGTTTGGATCTAGACTTATATTGACCGTTTAGGTGTTGAAATTCTTGGTTTGTTTTATCGAATATTAGAATTTGATTATAAGAAACTTGATCACTTTCTTATATGTTGTTAGACATTAAATATACTACTAAAAGATGAAATTTGATGGTAGAATGCCATATTTGAATTGTCTATGTGATCATTTGAGAGAGTCATCGTTCAAGAAACTAGGTTGAACCTGAACAAATAAAAAAACCTCAAGAACCAATAATTGAATTGATTTAGCTATTTCACTATACCTTAAAAGAGGGGTTTGATACTTGATTATTAGTTCTGAAATTAACCAATTAGAAAGAGGTACTTGGTCTTACTTGAATTGATTGAGCTACTTGTTTAGGCTTATTCAAGTATAATCAATCCCATAGATTTCCTAGTCTTGATTCAGTTCAATTTCAATTTCATATATTGATTCACTTAGCCTATCTTAAAGGACTATTGCTCGGTTCATTAACATAGTCCTTATGAAAGACGACCTTGATTTGCCACTGTGTGTTTGCAACCATTTTAAGTTGTGGCACCATTGCTGAGGGTTAGCATTGAATATTGAGTTTTCCTCAAAGATTTCACTAGGCATTTTGCTTTTTTGAAAAAAATAATCAAAATTTTTTTAAAAAAATTAACACGAAATGAAAATTTTCCATTTTTTCAATTCAAGCATGAACTTTTTATCATTATTTTGATTGATTAAATGATTTCTATGCTGATTGTATAAGAAACAGGAAATTCTAAGCATTGTTAATGAGGCTATAAATGGTGAAACCTGAGCACTTATAGGATATTGGAATTTTTATGGTAATAGTGTTGATGAGGCATGATATTTGCTTGAGTTGCTTGCTTAGGATTCATTCGAATTATAGAAGTCTTGTTGTGTTTATGGATATTTTTTCTCTGATCCTTATGCATTTGACATCTTTAAATATTCTGACCATGCTATACGTTCATGTCCTTTTTATGCTTGTTTTGCTCTACTTAACTTTGCATTACCCAGGGACAGTACTGATGTTGTCCTCACCTTTCTAATCAACCCTTCCCTTTAGCTCAGTGCCAAGGCTTGAAGTGGGCATATCTTTTGGGTTGGTTACTAGCTTTGTTGTTGATGTTATTTGCTTTGAATCAGAATATACTTTTAGTAAGGTGCATGATCTTGATGAGATCCTTTGGAGCGGTCACTTAAAGTGTTTGTGTATGAAGAGCCCATTGACCTTTGTTTTGATAATAATGTTTTCCCTTATCCCCTTGACTATTTACATGCTTCTCCTTTTTATTCACTAGCATCTCCTTCCCCCAAATTTTGCAGTATGAAGCCCTTACTAATCATGTCATGTGTGGAAATCATTTGGATCTTGGTTATAAGGATAACACATTTCATATGCTTGGTGGAAACATGATGATTATGTGTTCCTAGATTATTATAAAGGATATGATTTCTCCATTGACCTTATTATGTATGCCTAGAGGACGTACCTAGAAAAGCCATGTGGACTATATTGTCTAATTATTTCCATGATTTTTCTAAGCCCGTTGACAACGTTTAGAGGACAATTATTATTTTTGGTGTGCTTTGGCTTGATTCCTCTTACCATGTATTGTCTAAGGTTTCCTCTCATGAGTTTGAAAATGTCTTATTTACATTTCAATATACGATGTGCAGAGCGAAGTCTTGATCTTGAGTTGGACTAGTTAATGCTCCATGGGACCCATTTGAGATAAGGTCTTAGTTTAAGTGTACCCAACACCTAACCTAGTGAGATTATTCTCTTTTGCTCCCCCTCTCTCCTCTCCTATAGTTTATATACTTTGAATAATGTTTGGTCCAAGCATGAGGAAGGGAAAATTTTCATGTTTTCTATTTTGATTTTCAAGTTAGATACTAGTTACAACACCTAATTTTGGGTTTCCTTTCTTTTGCAGTAGTATATTCCATTTTGTTGCATTCTAGGTTTGCACATAGGATTGCATATAGAGATGGTGAGCATTCATTTGAGATAACCTTCAATGATGCTTTTGCTAGACATGATAGCTTTCATAAGCTTGATTAACTTTCGACATGTGGCCCCTTTGGTGTAGGAAAAAAATTATGGAGGTTTTTTGAATGTCTCTTTTAACCACTTGTGTTGACTAAGATCCATATTGCCCTTTTAGTCCTCAGTAATAACATTTTGGTATATATGTTTCCCTTATAAGCTAGATGAGACTTCGGTAGATATCCGTGAGATTCTGAGCCTTTAATTAGACTTGTCATTACATTTGGTCTCATATTTCTTTATGTGTGTAACTTTTCCATATTACATCTCTATAACTTGTCTAGGATATTGTGCAAACCACATTAGCATGTGCATTTGATGATATGATAGAGGCATTTCTTTATTTTTCAAGCAACATTGCCAAATAGCCTATGTTGCATTAGATGTTTATCCCTTTTGCTAACCCCTATGAGCTTATTTCTATCACTGTTGTGATCCGTTCCACTTTAGTCCTTGGCCATACACATGTTCCTATTCTTTTCCAAGTCTATGGAGTGTCATTTCATGTATGATGTGGGTATGTAGTTTGGGTGTGTTTGTGATGGTTTGGCGTGATGGTTTGTTGAGAAGTTAATTACATTATACATCTTATGTGTGTCCATCTTGTTTGGGTTATGTATATATGTATTAGGATTGTGAATTGACAATTTATGGCCCCATGCCTTTCAATAGTTGAAATTCCCATTTCATTTTTAAAAAATGAAAAAAGAAAAAGAGGGAAAAAGAAAAAAAGAATGAATAAGTGATTAGCACTATTATCTTGTATATGACTTGTGTTCTTTTTATGTATACTCATTTCCTACTCGATTCATAGGATATAGTCATTGTTTTATCAAACATTGGAGTGTTGGTAAGTTTTATTATTCATTGGCCCATTGTTATTTGCTTATTAGTCTGCTTGGCTATTTGCTTTATATATACCAAAACATTTGTCCAATTCCTTCCCTTAACCCTTGAGCCTACTTGCAACCATGTACGAAGACCTTTTGATCATCTTGTGTACATTGCATTCTATTGGTGGAGATTTTTATAGTCTTGACAAATATAAGGTAGAGAGCGTATTTGGATTGGGTCTTGAGTGAACACATGCTATATTTCAAACACATGAGTGGGAGAAATCTACATTTCTTAAAAAGTGAGGTTCTAATAGTTCATTTAGCTATACTCTTTGCCATATGCTTGCATGCCATGCTTTATGACTACTTTAGAGTATGATTTTCAGTGTGTGGCCATACACTTATTTGAAAACATTCACTTTCTCCTATTTTGAATTTATTTGAACACTACTTAGGGCTGCCATTTATTGTTACTATTATTTGTGATGTGCTAGTCGTCACCTATTCTAAAGAAGTTTTGATCGTAGATGCATTATCCTTTTATTGGTTTTTTTTAAAAACAAGGTTTGCTTAAGGACAAGCAAAGATTTAAGTAAGGAGGAGTGATAAGTGCTAAAATTTTGATAGCATATTTAAGAGGTTGTGCTTGCTATTTTAAGTATGTTCGATACACAGTTGTGTGAATTATACCATTTTGTCACTTTTGTACTTGGTTTTATGTATGGTCTTTTTTATAAACTTGCTAAGAAAACCTGAACACACATATAAAAATGATAAAGAGTGATGCCAGAAGCCAAGAGCCAAAAAACTAGCCAAAAAACCACAAGGAGCATGGTTTACTGTGTATACAACATGATTAACCTGGGTTGGCACACACAGTCAACCCAAGTTAAACAGCTTTAGAAAATTAGTGAGGCAGAGCCTACCCCTATGGTGGCCCACATGGTAAGCGGGAAGCTATTTATGTGTGGACTATTCAGCTTCCTCTGATTTTTAACGTTTGCTGCTTAGGTTTTAGCGATATAATGCACATTTTAAACATCCATCCCCCAGCATATTTACCATCTGGACTAGAATTAAACTACATTAGGAGAGTGAATAGAAGCGCAAGATTCACAAGGAAGTGGGATTAAGTTTGCAATTGATGGAATTAAGCACACGTTCGAGCTAGGCAACTATTTCCCTTCTGTTCTTCCTACTCCATTAGATTTATCGCTTTCTTGATTGATAGATTGGACTTAGTTAATTTATGTTAGAGTTATACATTTGATCTTAGGATTATGTCAAGTTTGTGTTTGAATTAGTCTTATTTTGATCATTTGGGTGCTTTGGAATTCTTAGGTTGTTCTATTAAATATTGGAGTGTTGATTTGGTTATGAGAAATTTGATCACTTTCTTGTATGTTTTAGACTTTAGATGAAGTACTAAAAGTTAAATCTGATGTTGGAATGCGGTATTTGACTTAAGAAAGAGTAAACATTTGAGAGACCTATGTTGATAATCACATGCTCAATGAACCTGCACAAATCAAGAACCTTTGAGAAATTACCCAATTAGGAAAAGGTAGTTGGTCTTACTTAAATTGATTGATTCACTTATTTAGCCAAATTCAAAGATAATTAGTCCAATAGATTTTTCTAGTTTTGGTTTAGTTCTCTTTCAATTTCAAATGCTAATTCGCTTAACCTTTCGTAAGCAAATATAGCCTAATAAATTTATATAGTGCCTATGGGAGATGATATCAATTGGCTACAATGCCATCTTGCGCTTAAGGCTCAATTAGAAGGGAGTTAGATAAGTGAGATTGTGTAGTTCCAACCCTGAGAAAGACTTATCAGGGTAACAAATTTTTAAAGAGTAATGATTACCACCGGAAGTGCACGGTGTTACAATATAGATTAAGTATTGTTCCAACAAGGACAAACAAAATTTATTGATTTTAATCCTATCAAAATGCTAAGGGAAATAAATGGTCAAGAGAATGATTTGTCTAAAATAGTTAACCAGTTTCTCACAAAAAGAGGAAATCCATCAACGAAAGGCATCTAGGGATTCGCTTTGTCTATAATGAGTTAGATCCATGAATTGAACATGTGCTTTTCTCAAGTTTGGGTGATTTAAAGGATGATAATCACATAAAATTCTATCCTTTTTTCGAAATAAATTGAATTACTTAAATTAATCTAGCCACCTTCCTTTCAAAGGTTCTTATGTTAGTCTTAAGTTAAAGATCTTGATTATCAATTTTCTCACTCAACATGTAATCCTCTCCCAAGAATCACAGGGTTAAATCTAATCTCGCCAACTTAATAACTATTTCTCCTTTTGATATTTCACCCTACTATCTAAATACATGCAAGTAAACTAGCCAAATTACTCATAATTAAACAATATACAAGATAGATTAAATCAAAACCAAACAACATCAAGCATACGATTTGATAAATTAGGAATCCAACATCATTATCTAACTAACAAATCCCTAGACTAATCACTCATGATTATTATAACAAAACTAAAAGAGTTTAAACTAAACATACATCAACCAAAACAAATTTGAATAGAGTTCAAGAAGTTAAAAGAGAGAAACTGCTTATCAATAATAAAAAAATCCTCAAATGATCTCGCAATCTTCAAGGCCTCCACTTACAGTTCCTCCTCTTGAATCTTCTCTTTACTCCAAAATTGTACAAGTGGATGAATTTTTAAATGAAGTGAGTGATGCTATGGATGCATATGCCTCTTAAAGCAGCTGAGAAATCCTTAATATAGCAGAACCCGTCCATTCTAGGTCACACACTCAAAGGAAAACTAAGAGACACTGAAGTTTCAAGCCATTGTGGCCTCAAACTCGATTTTCTTCTTCTTTGTTTGACACCACAAATGCATGGGTTAGGGGATCTCCATGGTCAGTAAATTAACATCATTTATGTTGGGCTAGAAGGTCTTAAAAACCTACAAAACACATTAGCATAGATACCCAGGCATAAAATGGAAATGAGGGTGCAAATCAATCACAAAAGCAAAAAATTCCCTAGGAAATACTAGCAAATGACCCCAAAATAAAGCACATTTTAAGCACTTATCAAACTCTCCCATGCTTTAACTATTACTTGTCCTCAAGCAATGATAAGACTAAAAAGAAAAAGAAAAAGAAAAAGAAAAAGATTTGTTTATAACCTCCTCATGGGAAACATTAGTAGCACCCTCAATAACAAGACCGACCCAAAGTTAGCCCAAAAATGATCAAAACATTTAGCACACAAATAAGAGAATGAAGTTTTCCAAAGATCTTTAAAGACCATGTCAAATTTGAATCAATCACCAAAATTATCTCTCGCAATTATATCGCCACATGGAAAACACAGAGCTAGAAGGGCTAGTAGAACCTCACTTTAGTCATGTAAAACTCTTCAATCATGTGTTTAAAGCATAGTAGGGTTCCCTCAATTCTCATTCCAATAACTCAAATCTACCATAAGCTTGTTAAAACTCTCTATTCACCAATTCTAAAATGCAAAATACATTAGTCAATCATGAGTACTTCACATGGGTTATAACAACGCAAATAGGTAAAGGGTGACAAGAGAACAAACACTTTAGGACGTGCAGAGCTAAAAGCCAAAGACCAAGAGCAAAACCAAACTCTCCCAAATCCCCATGAAACTACTCCTTAAAACTAGCACCACTCAAGTTACTTAACATATCCCCTTACACAAATTATTTTGGGAGAAGGAGTCAAAATACCAAACCAAGTATAATCCAATAATGCCAAACTTATTTATTTCACTTTTACATTTTTTTCTTCTTTTTTTCTTCTTTTTTCTTTTTTTTCCTTCTTCGTTTTGACAAAGAGAATGGCAATGGTTGTAATCATTCAGCACTTTTTGATATTTCTCCCCAACAATTTATATCAACAATCCCATTATTTAACACGACTACACAAGGGACAAAACAACACAAATCCCTTATTTACGTCAAATAAACCAAACCGAACCGCCAAAAGATCTCAATACTCACAAACTAAATTATAACAAAAAAATCATGAAATGAAACATAATAGTCTTGGCTTTGGGATAAGATATGTGTTTGGTCAATCGTTTAAGGCTCAAAGGGGCTAGCAAAGGGCATATCATGTATAACAAGGGTGACTATTTGGATAAAGTGGCTCAACAAAACAATACACGATCACTTCACCTAAATGCATATGCTAAGTGTGACCTTGAATGAAAGCCAAAAACAAGTTCAAGAGAAATACAGTCCAGTAAAAATCACTCAAGAAAAGCTAATGAATGAGTTTCTTAAAACTCAAAGCCTCATGAGACATCTACCAAAGTGACAACTAGCTCGTTAGGACTCACATGCTAACATTAATGCAAAGATTTCATTTGGTAGTCAACTCGCATTCAACATAGTGGTCAAAACATGAAGTATATTTTCCAAAACTTTTATTCACAATTGGGCATGTTAAACGGTCAAATCAAACAAAAGAAGGTTACCAGTCTAGAAATTTTATCATAAGAAGTTTTTTTTTAGAATTTTTTCACCATTTTTTTCTTTCAACACAATCCTACATGAAATTAGCCATAAGAAGGCTAAGGTGCAAATCTAACCCTAAATGCCTCTAATAACCTAAATGCATGAGAGATGCAAAACTATGAAAAGAAAACTAAATGCTTAAACTAGATGTGATCCCTAAATGCAGTCATATATAATATATATACATGCATATACTAAAGAGAACACGAGACACCATCACACCATCAATTGTAAACTCTTATGGTTAGACAAAGCATTGTTCTCAATGAAAGTATATAAAAACCAGTAGTAATGGGAGAAAAGTAAGAGGCACTATAATGGAGGGGGGGAAGAAGGGTGAGGTCAATCTTGGGAAATATGTTAATGTTGCCAAGTCTCTAAACAAGCCCTATAGTCTTTTAAGTACTAGTTTTGGGAGGCAATCATTTCATGGAGCACGTCATGCCGCTCCTAAACATAGCCATGGAGTATGGCATTCTCAAACTAGATAAATGCTCTTAGGGACACCTGCTCCTGTTGAATGGACCTAAGGGTAGCATGCACTTCATCTAGATCATACGAGGAGGATGATTGGTATGAACTAAAGGCTCCATTGTTAGTGGGTGAATAAGGTTAGGGTGCATTGCAGACTACTTCTTCCTTATTCGGTAAAAAGGAGATATTAGCATGGTTCTGGAGATGGGTGTGCTTTGCTAGCACACTTAGCCAGCCTCCACCTTATAGAATTTTAGTTGCTTAAAAGCAACCATTTTCAGCTACTTGGGACTCTATCGTATGGACTATGGTCAACACCAACTGACCTGGCGATGAGGATAATGACACCCCCAATAACTATCCTCCCTATAGTATTGGCAGTTACACTATACAATTGGGTAGCCAAGAAAGGCCCCGGATCAATACGTTTACCATTCATCATGCTAGGTAAAACATACAGCTTAGATTGTCAAGGCACTTTCAGACTGTCCTCCTTAGAAAAGATTCCTTAAGCCAACAGCCTTTGGGCCACACAAATATAGGAGCTCCTAATAATAGTGCCTTTAGAGGTGCTTGAATCATAATGATATCCCCCATAATTTCATATCAAAAAGTGTTCAGGTTAAAATTTGAAGGATCACAACGATAAGGTAAGTCCAAACTAGTGGCAAGCCGAAAATGTCGTTAAAGACACTCAAATTAAGTTCATAAAATAAAGAGATACATCTTTCTTGACAACATGGTGCACTAATGACTTCAACATGAAAAGTACTCAAGAATTCAAGGTCCTTGCAGCCATGGTCCTGTGTCTGAAGAAATTGACCCATGCCACCCCTAGCAAACAACCAATGTATATCGTCCATGGATCACAATTTGACCATCAAATCCTCATGAAAATATATAGTAGCCACACACTCAAAGCATTAAATCTACCAATACGATAAGGATGAGTTAGACTGCGTGGGTTATAAGCATTACCTCGAGTCCTTATGGTGGTGGAAGCACAGCTAGTTCAAGGTGCTCTACGTGTAGCTTGTCTCGATGCACTCGATCCTTGAGTGGTCTTTTGCCTCTTCTAGGGTGCCATGAAAACCAATTTGAGTGTAATATGGATGAATTTCAAGTTCTCTCAACAATGTGGAAATGAGGGTATAGGTGGAGAAATCAAATATAGAAATTGGGGGATAGAAGGGTAGGAGAGGGAAAGGGATGAAGAATAAGAAGAAAAATGATGAATTTGAGTGAGAAGAGGTAAAAGAAATTGAATAGAGGAGGAGACGGGCTTCAAGGGCTTCGAATTCAGAGAGTGGAGTATACTGAGTGAATTTAGGGAAATTTGGGAGAAAATTAGAAGAATTAAGATGATTTTGGAAAAAGTAAGAAGATTTTGAAGTGGCCTAGAGTGAAGTGAGCAAAAATAGATAGAATTGAAGGGATAAGGAAGGTTTAGCTATATAGGTTTTAAAGAGATAATAAGAGGGCTAGCGAGAGAAAGATGCAAGGAAGAAGATGAGAAATGAGAGATTTCAGTCAAACATGGTGGAAAAACCCTTGGCCACTATGGACGAGGGTCACTACAGACTGTGGTGCCCATTGTCCCTCTTTTTTTTTCCCTATTGGGGGTTAATTACGGAGCATAATCTAGGACAGGGACCCTCTATGGTCAATCTGTTCTCTAACTTTTCTAGTGGACCAAGCCATAGATCGTGGTAGTAACCATTGGTGGTCCATGATGGGGTCTGCCTGGACTTCCTTACACAATCACGTTCTCCCTTTTTTCCTTTTTTAAATAAAAAACCTAAGAACTATATACATCAAAAAGCCAAAAGGAAAAGAAGGAAATTTAAATGACTTGGATTGCCTCTAAGAAGTCCTCTTTTAGGGTCAAGAGCTTGGCCTCCCTTCTCCTACGCTTGAATGAGATTGGTGAGAGTATGGATAGCAGCCTTTCTAATTCCTACCCCCCTAACGAAATAAAGCTTAAGTCGCTATCCATTAACCTTGAAGAAACTAGTGGACTCACTCTACACCTCCACCACACCATGAGGAAAAACTTTGGACACTTAAAATGGTCCCGACCACTGGGAACTCAACTTTTCGGGGAATCACCTTAACTTAGAAATGAGCAATTGAACCATATCACCTTCCTCAAACCGCTTCTTTGTGATACTCTTGTCATACCAATGCTTAGTTCTTTCCTTTTCAATTTTGGAACTCTCATATGCCTCCCATCGCAACTCATCTAGCTCACTTAGTTGCAATATACTTCTTTCTCCCATTGCCTTGAGATCAAAGTTAAGCCTTTGAATGGCTCAACATACTTTGTATACCAACTTGACCCATAAACGACGAGACTTTCCAAACAATAATCAATATGAAGTAGCTCCTAGATGAGTCTTATAAGTGGTCCGATAAGTCCATAAAGTATCATCAAGCTTCAAAGACTAATCCCTTCAGAATTGGTCCACGATCTTCTCTAATATACTCTTCAACTCACAGTTAGATAACTGAATTTAGTCACTAGTTTTGGACTCGTAAGGTCTACAACCTTGTGAAATACCTTATACTTCTTCAAAAGAAATTCCAGAGGCTTATTGCAAAATGAGTTTCACTGTCGCTCAAAAAAGCTCTTTGTGTGTTAAACCTCGTAAAAATGTTCTTCTTTAGGAACTTGACGACAACCTTGAAGTCATTGGTGAGGGTGGCTATAGCCTCCACCCATTTGGAGAAATAGTTAACCACCATAAGGACATAGGGATTGTCATGGGAAGGAGGGAATGGACCCATAAAGTTAATTCTCTATACATCAAAAAGTGCCACTTCAAGAATGCCACTTTGAGGCATCTCATGCCTTCGTAAAATATTTCCTATTCATTGGCAGTAGGCCACATGTGATAAGCCCGCAAGCACATGCTGGCATTGTAGCTAATCAAGGTCGATCACATAGAGACTAGGTGAAAGTATTGGGTTATGATCCCTCAAGATATGCTAAGCGAATCCAAGTTTGATATTGAAACTAAATTAATCTAGTATCTAATCTAATGGATAAGCAATCAAGGAATTTAATCAAACCAAGCAATTTTCCAAGTCAAAAATTAATCAAGTGCCTCTTCTTTAGATAGGTAATTCCAAAATCGATAATCGAATTATCAAACCCCTCTTTCAAGGTTGAATGAAATTCTTAAATCTAATCAACTACCATTTCTCAAGGGTTTTTGATTAATCTAAGATCATTAAGAATGAGATTATCAAATCAAGGGTTGCTTAAATGATGAGTCTTTTTTAAGATCACACCCACTTAAGTCGAATCTTAGTTTTCCAACATTCCAGTGTTACCTTTTAGTTTTTCACCAAATGTCCAAAACAAGCGAGAAATTGATCAAGTTTCCTACTCGTAAATCAACATCTAAGATTCAATAGAATACACTCAACAAATCCAAAACTTTTTTAGATCAAATGAAGAATCGGTTTAATCACAATAACTAAACTTAATTCCAAGATTAATAATCCAAAATGTAACATAAGAATCAACAATAATCTAAAAGCATAAAAACATAAAAAGAAGAGAAGGGAGAGGACTTGCTCAGCCGATGC
>NCQT01072189.1:1820-13983 GCA_002740465.1 Stenocereus thurberi
CATCAAATTCACCAAATTCCAATTTCAAATTTGAAAATTCAATTTTTTTAAATCCAAAATTCATATCCTGCTCCAATTTTCAAAATAATATCATGAAATTAACAATAATACTGTGAAATCTCAATAAATTTATTTGTTTACAGTCATATCCAAAGTTCCTCAAAATTTTGATTAGGGCTTTAGGCATGCTTGTTGTGCCAATAGAGTTTGAACTCAAGGGAAGGAAAGCGGTTAGGGTGGAATCCAAAGATTAAGTTAACAAAAAAATGGAGGTTCTAACCCGCCTCCCTCTCAAAAAAACCTCCAGAAACACACAAATTGAGCAAAAATCAAGTTTATCTTCTTGGGATTCTAACCCAAGACCCTAATGCTCAATGGTGTTATCACTCAAGGGGTTTAACCATTTAGATCAATCTTTCTTTTATGCTTGTCACTAATATATGAAGCCTATTATTTTTCCCTCCATATTTGAAATGAATTTAATTTTTTTCTGTTTTGTAAATCAAAGTAAGATAATCTGTAATGACCCCACATTGAGATTGATTACATGTAGATACAACCAAAATAAAATACCAAAATTACTATAATGTTTTGATTGAAAAAAATAACATGATGTATTGAGTGAAGTCTAAGACTTCATATCAACACTTCATGGATCTAAAAGAGTATTTTGACAGTTTAAAGAGGTACAATACAAAGATGAACATCAAAAAGTGCGCCTTTAGGTTTGGGGTATCAGTAGGAAAGTTCTTGGGTTTTATTATCAGTGAGAGAGGGGTAGAAACAAATCTAGGCAAAAAGTCAAAACTATACTGGACATACAAAGTCTTCTAATTATTTAAGAAGTGTAAAAATTGACAGGCTGCATGATAGCTTTGGGGAGATTTATATCGAATTCAATTAAAAAGTGCCTCTCCTTCTTCAAGTGCCTAAGGCCAATTCAAGGCTGTAGACGGACATAAGAAGTTGAAGAAGTCTTTAGGCAGCTCAAGCAGTATCTAGCAAAGATACCACCTTTATCAAGCCTTATAGTAGGAGAGGATCTTGTGACGTATATGTTAGCCTTAGAAACTATTGTCAGTACAGTTTTAGTTAGGGACTAAGATTAGAAGAAGATTCTTGTATAGTTTGTACGCCGTGTCCTAGTAGGATTGGAGCTAAATTATCCTAATATTGAGAAGCTCCTTATTACTCTGGTCATAGCCAAGAAGTTAAGACCATATTTTGAAGTTCATCCTACCAAGGGGCCTTACCTTATTATCCCTTAAGATGATACAAAAATATGATTGCTCTAGGAGAATGTTGTTATGGACTATGGAGTTATCAAGGTTTGGCATAGAGTACAAACCTCGAACAACCATTAAACCACAAGCCCATGTCATACTTGTCTAAGTGTCAGTTCAAAGACAAAAACACAAAGGTGGAATTAAACTGGTAGATTATCTATGTAGATGGATCCTCAACACAGAATAGCTCTAGGGCTAGCTTGATCCTAATAGGCCTTGCTACTAATAATGAGGTTGAATATAAGGTCATAATAACATGTCTAAAGATGTGCAAAATATTAGAGGAAAAGAATGTGAGTCTTCAATAATTCCCAACTTTTTTTTTTAGTCAGATCAAGGTTGAATTTGAAGCTAAAGGAAAACAGATGGTGATGTATCTAGCTAGAGTTTAAAAATGTTTGAAGAATTTTTCTCAGTTTGAGGTAACTCATATTGCAATATCAAAGAATGACCAAGCAAATACTATGAGTAAGTTAGTAAGTTTAGAGCAAACGGATCACCAAGATCAGTGTTATGGGAAGTTATGAGACATAAAAGCATGGATCATGATGAGATATGGATGATTCCTGGATGGTTCTAATTGTGCAATGTCTAGATGTTAGGAAGCTTCTAAATGATCCATAAGAAGCAAAGAAGCTCATAAAGAAGATGGCATGGTAGTACATCTTTTAATGAGAGCTCCATAGGAGGAGATATGCTAAGTGGCGTTTGAAGTGTGTGACCAAGGAGAAAGCATACTATAATTGGCAAAAATCCATGGAGATTGTAGGTCACATGTAAAGGTAGAATTCTAATAGTGAAGTTGTTGATAGCAGACTTTTACTAGCCAATTTTGCTCAAAGATACAATAACTTATGTTAGAAAGTCTAAAACATGTCATCATCCTCCATTAGGATACATGTGCCAACCAAGACCTTATCTCCCATCATAGAATCCATGCCATTTGTGAGACAAGGAATGGACATCTTGGGCCCTTCTCCACTAGCATCTACGTAAAGGAAGTTCCTATTTGTAATAGTAGATTATTTCACAAGTAGGTGGAGGCAAAACCAATAGCCATAATTTCATAACATGAGGCTATAGATTTCCTTTGGAAAGAGGTCATCACCAGATAAAAACCTCTCAGAAGCATTGTTATGGATAATGGAAGATAATTTATTGGAAAGAGGATCAAGGAATACTATAAGGAAAAGGGAATCACCATCCATGGGTGGATGCTACAAATAAGCTTCTCATTCAAGCTTTGAGGAAGACAACTAAAGGGTGAAAGAAGCATAGGTTTGCTGAACTCCCAAGCATTCTTTAGTCTGTTAGAACAATTATTAGGACCTTAAATGGTCACATACCATTTATGCTAGTATATGGTCCAAAAGCTCTAATATATGTAGAAGTTGGTGCAAAGAATATGAGGATATAGGGCCATGGACCACATCAAAATGAATAAGCACAAATGGAATCTTTAGATCCATTATCAGTAGCGAAGGAAGAAGATGCATTCAAAGATAAACTCTATAAGGTAAGAACCACTATGACCTATAATAGAACGGTACATCATCGCCCTTTGAAGCCAAATGATCTAGTGCTAAGAAGCATGGGAACAGTAGTAAGCATTAAGAAAGCTAAGGCTATATTAAGAAGGACTATACTTCACATACTGCATCCATGAAGAAGCAACCCAGGTACCTACAAGCTCCTTACCTTATGGGCCAAAGAGTTGCCAAATACTTGGCATGTTGACAATTTTAGATGTTTTTATGAATCGCCATATTTATCAAAGTTGTAGCTGTAATTTACTATTGACATTTGCATTAAATATTAGTTAGAGTTTTGTAATCAGGCTGAGGATTTTTATCTTCTTATGGCTAATGTTTTAATTTTGATTATATCGATAAATCCAATGTTACAATTCACTTACGTCTCATATTATGTTATTAATTATTTGACTAAAGTGTGAATTATGTGATTTTATCATCAAACCATAATAAATTCCCGATGAATAAGCAATATGGTTCAGTTAAGGAGTTGGTCACAATTTAATAAAATTGAATCAAGATTTGCTTTGGAGCAAAATTTTTGCTGAGACATACAATGCAAAAATTCACTAGGCTTTATTAAATAAGAAAGACACAAGTATAGGCAGTAAAATTCAGAAGGAGACAGCATATTAATAAGTTCCTCTTTTCTTAGACTTTTGAATCTCTACAATTATCACCCCATTAACTACCTTGACGAAGTTGGAGAGACTAGCTCCTAAATCCCCATTCACAATGGCCTCATGATTTCTTAGACGTGGATTCTTTCATAGATTTCAACTTCTCTTCAAGGGAATAAATCTTTTGTTAAGAATCAACCTCTACCTTATGGATTTTCTTCTTGAGGAATGTAGCTTCAGTCATAGTCTTAGAATGCTCTTATCATTCCACATCAAAGGTAAATATGAGATCTTCTTTAACCCTAGAAACTAGAGGAACCTCTTTTGAAGGGCACCCAAAAAGTCATCAAAAGAAGCAGTCTCCAGATCCCTAGGCCCTTTATGAAGAGCCCATACCACACTAGGAGTTAGAATCTTAATGTCAAGGTGAGAAGCCTCGTCTAGAGCCTAACATAAGATGGAGATAGAGATAGGATTCATAGAATGATGAGGCATTTCATTCTTTATCTGACAACCCGCTTCAGCCGTAGAAGGAGATGTTGGTACCCTGACCGCAGCTCAAGAATGCCTTTTAGAACTCCTCCTTCTAAAATGAGACTAAGAAATATCCTCTAAATCCTCTATCTCCTTAATAAATTGAGAGATAATCATGGGATCAAGATGCTCTTTCATTCCTGCCAACATCCTAGAAACCTTATAAAAAGTAGTATTAACTGGAGCTTTAGAAGGCTAAAAGGGTTATGCTCATTAAGGAGTGCATCCCCTCTTACTCTCGTATGGTACAGTCAACAAAGCAGGCATATTAGTGATGGGAACCATATCGACAAGATACAATGTAACCACATCAAGGTTAAATTCCCTGATGGTTAGAATTTGATTCTATAGCTGGGAAGTTTGGGTGTACTTTCAGCAATACTAGCCAGCTCTTAATGCATATGAGCCTCCAGCATCTAGTCACACTTATTGAGAGCGGCAAAACTCATAAAGAGGCAATTCTTTTAAGGGGGATAGAATACCTAGCTCCTTGCTCCTTTTGAGGTCCTTTCTCTTCACTCCTATTGTTTCTTCTTATAATGCCTCTAATATGTATATTTCACTGTTTGTAGTCTCTTTAATTAATTCATTAATCAGAACTAATAAATCTGATGGTTGGGGCATTACCGTCATCCAGAAGAACAAGGGTTTAAGTGTACGTGTAAGATATAATATGGCTAAGCATAGTTTGCAACCATATACATTCAAACATTATCAAAACCATATGCAAATCACTAATAGCTTCCATAAGATTACACCAAAATAGAGCAATTCTCCATTAGGTTTACATCTCTATCAATTGAATATCCCAAAATATAGCTCCAAAATATTCATGAACTAACGTCACTACTGATCTATCCAGATTTCCTTGCTCACTTATTCTCATCAGCTGCATTGCTAGCATGAGGACGATTTAGTAAGCATTTTCCTAAAATGAAACATAACGAACATTTTAAAATGTGAGCCGAAGCTCAATACATTCATTCTTATTTTGTTAAATGATTAATGAAAAATATTGATTGGGCCCACTTCTCAATTCATTTTAATTTAAAACAGTGAATGAGATGAACATAAAATTGCATTACTAGTTATTATCTGGTAGTAAATCCCTGGTAACGGTTACGATCTATAGATAGGTGTACATCTATCAAGTCGATCAGGAGACCTGGCCTGAGGCTGCACGGGCAGTTGGAGGGCAAGTGCCCTATAACTAATAACTGATAGGGTCACTAATTTAGGTGATAAATAACTGAGTAAACTGATTCATTCATATACTTACGAAGACATTGTAACTTTGATAAATACATTCTAATTTCTAAAGATATAGGTAATAGACGTACCTAGTGTTATTAAAATGCAATCTCACTTGACAATATTTATGCACAATGAAGGAAAACGATAGACTAGGCCACAATTTTGTTTAAGAAATGTGATTATAGCTATATGTAGTTAGTAAACAACATTCACTCTCACAATTTGTAACTTTAATAGAAATTTATGAATTAAAAAGGCATCCGTAACTCAAACCATTCAATAGATTATAAGTTAGACTAAGATTATTTGAAAACTAAACAAATTAAGATAATCTAACTTGAGGTAAAATAATTTGGAGTGAAATTAGACCAAAATAAAATAGTTGAGGTTATAATGGAAAGGCTTTGATGGTTATAAATGGAATATAGATTTTTGATATTTCTGAGATGGATATTGAGGGTTTAAGACCAAGAAGGGTGTAATTAGGTTTGGGATAGCTTTAATCAGACTAGCTTGGCCCGACAAACACTATTCTTGTGTTATTACTCTCCTCACTTCTCAAATTTCATTCACATGCGCATTTAACTTGGGTTTTTCAATTCGAGTAAGCTTCTAAGTACAATCAAATTGTTAAACTCATTAAAATTTGTATCTTCTTTGCAATATCCATAATCATTCTTAAACTTTTAATTAAGCTCCCAAAATTTATGATTTCCTTATTTTTCTAATAAATCAATCTAAATGGCCCTTTAAGGACCATTAAACTTTGTTTCCTTCCTCTAATTACCTTTCTAGCCAAACACTAAAAAATTACATCATGATCAACCTTGCAAATTTTTCAATATTTTTCTTCACATAATCACTCAAAATGCTCCCATAAACTTACTTGTATTAATAAACCAAACAATCTCTTTTGGTCACATATGGGGTTTTCCATAACCCCCTAATTTTAGTAAAATTCACACAACATCATCTGTCAAACCTTTAACATATCCAACCTCCAAATTCCCTATAATTCAATCCAAATAATAGACTTGATTCAAAATAAAATCATGCATGGTTATAAAACCCTAAGTTATGCTTAATTGAAATTCACATCCAAAGTATCCAAAATCACCTTACAAAACATCATATTTGTTCCTTATGCTAAAGATTACAAAACTTAGATCACCAAAACCCAAAATCCATCAACCTTATGCATAAAGCTTGCATGATCATGCATGGATTCAATCTTACACGTGACTACGCACTTCCACACTTGTCCAAATAGAATAAAACATCAAACTAGCATTCATTTGTATCCATATAATGTGATCCACAATCAATTCATTCATAAAACTAAGAATTAAACAAAGTTGGGTTAGGGTTTTACCTCACTTGAGCTTAAATATAGAAAGGACGGAGTAGTGGGAGGTGGTTGTTGTGGCCATGGGGCTGTGGATGGTGGCAGTGGGTAGTCGACGGCAGACATGGCTGGTGGCAGAAGTAGTAGGGGTAACATAGCAACAATGCATAGCAGCAGATAGGCAACAACAGCTCAGCAGAAATAGGGGGAACCGTGGGGTGAGGGAGAGAAGATGAAGAACTGATGTTGGATTTTTCCTTGGTTGATAATTTTTGACTTGATTCAATTACTCGGATGATGTTCAACCACCATATAGTAGCTTTTTGTTAATTATAGTTAGGTATAAATAATGATAATTAGCTGAATAAAGTGCATGAACTTTTTAGGCCTCAATTTGGGCTCAAAAGAATTGGGCTCGAGAAAGAAATAAGACTTCATTGCAATGAAATTTTTGCGTAGCTCGAAATTAAATTTTTGTGATGTTATGAAAAATAATTTATCACTTAATCTTTTTTACCAGGGTCTATTGTCGATTCACTAGAAACTATTACGATAATTAAAACTCGAATTGCAAAGTGAAGCCCAAAATGAAAAATTTATCCAATCGGAATGTTTAAATGCAATAATTAAATGCGATGAAATTAGTAACATGACTTAATTAAATAAATTAATATGATTTAGGGTCATGTTATTACATTTCTCCCTCAGTTCTTCCAAGACCAAAAAACATGCTAGAAAGATGAATGACAAGAGTAGGATAAGTTTTACCTGTCATACACTTCAAAGCATCTTCAGATCTAGAACAAAATGTAAGTGGTAGAAAGCAATATAAGTTGACATCAAAACACTGAAGGAGAGAAAACCTAAAACATGGATGCAGACGGATACGAAGGCAAGTAGAATGCGTAAAGAGACCAAGGAAACAATCCTACTGTAGATCAGTAGCACTAGGCTTTAAGAGTTGGAGATTCTTGAGCATGTCCTACTTGTTAAAGGGAAAAACTCTTCTCGACATCACATCTTTTAGAGTTGTCCAAGCTTAGAAGTAGGCCCAAGACTGATAAGTGCTTAATATGTACATCTTTTTAGGGCTATTTTGCCTCGTTTTTAGGAGAATTTTGTGCTTAATGATGTTGTTTATTCTCTTATTCTCGATTTATGCTTGGATGTAGTTGTTTTATGTGTTTTGTAAAATTTTTAGTCTTTTTAACCAACATTTGCCCTTTAATGGCTGTGTTTTGACCTCCGCACGATCATCCATGAGTTGCTATGCACGTGGAGAAAGAAAAAAAAGCAAGAAATCAGTTCCAGCACAGACCAAGGTCGGGCCGTGGTGGATGCCACGGACCTTGATAGGCCTGTAACTACTGCCTCTTTGGTTTTCCTTGGCTGTGTGGCTAAGATCAACTTGAATTTCCTATAAATAGCAACGTTCAACAGTGAAAGAGAGCAATCTGTAGCAAGCAAAGCACGTTAGAGTTAGGCTAGTGAAGATTAGTTTAGTTTATTTTCTCTCAAATTTTGTTCTTTGCTTAGTTTTGTTTTTGCTTTTGTGTGAGTTTTGAGTGTGAGAGTTTTGAACCAGAGGTGGTTCTGAAGCCCTTAGTGAAGGCCATCTCAGTCGAACTCCTTCCACTTAGATTTCGTCGATTTTTGGTTAGTTAGTTTATCTTTTATCATGTCTGAGTAGTTTTCTTAGTCTGGGAATTTCGTAGTTTTGGGAAGTGTATTGGATCGTGTTTTAGTTTATTCAATTGTGCTTATTTTTATGATTGGTTTAATTTTGTTCTATCAAGTGTTTGATATGTTGTGAGTTGATTTTTGGCCAAAATTTACTAGCACACTTGAAACAATCGAGTGAACATTCGAAAGACAACATTTGGTTGTTGAACTGCTCGAATAGACCTAGCGTAACTTTGTCTCGAAAGAGAGATTTATATTTTAGGAGAGGTAGTAAGTAATCCAAGACTTTAAACTTGAATTAAGTTAAATTAGTTTGAAAAAATGATATTTACTTAGTTTAGGCAAATTTGATTGATTTTGAAAGAACAGATCAAGTTTCTAGACATGATTACAATTCCTCAGAATTAACCAATTAGAGAATAGCAGATATGTTTATTAATTTTAATCTAATTCTCTTCCATAACTATGAAAATTCGTAGACGTTATTCTCTAATTGATTTAGACGAGTTCATTTACGGTAGTTAATCGAAACCACTTGAAATAGAGTTTTGCTTAGCATATTCTGACAATGTTAGGCTCGATAGATTACTCTAGTCCCTGAGGAACGATATCTTTTATCTATACTATGACTACCCGTGTGCTTGTGGCAGTGGTTAAGTTTTTGGCGCCATTGCCCTAGACTAAATTGTTAACTATTGATTATTATCTTATGAACGTGACTAAGCATTTTATTGTTTTGTTTTGTTTTGCTTTCTTGTTATTTTTCTTTTTCCTATTTAATTGCGCTGGTAGTGTTGGTGAAAGTGCTTACAGGAATTTTTCCTAGTTTATGCGAAGTCTGATTTTGTACGAGCAAGCTCCAGAGACTGAGAGGACTTTTGGCTTAAGGAAGAAAAGGCAAAGGATCATAGAGCAAAGGCCCAAGGTAAGAAGGAATTCAAACATGGCGGGTGAAGAAAGAAGGACCCTTCGAGATTTCGTTACTCCCGGAGTCTAAGGGATCGCCTCAAGTATAGCCCAGCCTGCTGTAGATGCCAATAACTCCGAGCTCAAGCTAACACTTATTTCCATGATGCAGCAATCTTAGTTTGGTAGAACTCCTTTGGAAGATTCGAATCTATACCTCTCGGTATTTTTAGAGGTGTGCGATACACTAAAGTTAAATGGAGTCTCCAGTGACGCGATTCGTCTGTGTTTATTCCCTTTCTCATTGAGGGATAAGGTGAGGGCTTAGTTGTACTATTTGCCGTTAGGTTGCATAACTACTTAGGATGAGTTGACAAGAGCTTTCCCCAGCACTTTCCTCCGAGCAAGATAGCGAGCATGAGAAATCAAATCATCAACTTTCTGAAAAAGAGGATGAGATGCTTTATGAAGCCTGGGAGCATTTTAAAGATCTACTGCATTTGTGCCCCCATCATGATCTTCAGTACTGGATGATTATCCAGACCTTTTATAACGGTATGATCTAAGCTGTGAGGTCCACTATTGATGCGACAGTAGGAGCAACTCTAATGAACAAGACCGATGATGAAGCTTATAACCTTATGAAGGAGATGACACGTAATAACTTTCAATGATCCACTGAACGAGCCCAACCCAGGCGGTTTAGAGGTAACCTTGAAGTTGATGCTTTTACTTTACTTTTTTGCTAAAGTAGATGCCATATCTAAAAGACTGGACCAAATGATTATTAGTGCTGTGAACTCAAGTGCCCCTTCCCCTTGTGAAATTTGTGGTTCAATTGAGCATATATCTTTGCACTATCAAATTGGGAGTCCTTTTTCCCAAGACCCCAATGAAATTAATTATGTTCAAAGTTTCAACCTAAGACTGACCAATGACCCTTACTCTAATACCTATAATCTGAGTTGAAAGAATCATCCGAATCTTTCTTATAGGTCGAATCCAAACACTATGAACATGCCCCGTATGAATGCTAAAGTGTCCCCTGGTTTTCAAAGACCCCCATTCCCTTCTCAGATGTCCCAAAAGTCTAATTTGGAAGTAATGATAGAAAATATACTTATGGCACAATAGAAACATGATGAGTATATTAAGTAATTAACTTCAAAGGTTGATGTGCTTACAACTCATAATATGATGTTAGAAGCCCAAATTGCCCAAAAAGCTGCTTTTTTATATGCGCCCCCAGATACACTTCCCAGTAAGCCTGAACCCAAATCTCGTGAGCATTGTAACTGTGTCACCATGAAAGAGAATGAAGAGGACTTAATTGACTCTGAGGAAGTACCAATGGAAGAGGGTAAAGAGATAACTATGGCTGGCAGTAAGGAGAGCAACAATGGTGGCAATACTGCCACTTTCAAGGAGAATGACACTATTGAGATCCTAACCATTTTCCCACCTAAGCCCCTTGACCGAGATAGTTTTTCTATCCCCTGCATTGTAGTAAAGCTAGAGATTGAGAGAGGTCTATGTGATTTAGGTGCAAGTGTCAGCATAATGCCCTACTCTTTGTTTCATAAGCTACACCGAAGACCGTTACTAGCCACCCCCTTTTCGCTACAGTTGGCTGATGGTTCTATGACACAACTCATAGGCAAGTTCGAAGATGTGCCTGTCAATATGAGAGATATTTTGGTGTTAGAAGACTTCATTATAGTCGATATGCCTAAAACTGATGACGCCCAAATTATCCTAGGTAGGCTCATTTTTACGACAACTGGTTGCCATATTGATGTGAGGTAGGGCTGTATTTCTTTTGAGGTAGAGGGGAGATTTGCTGTGTTTAGTCATAGGAAATAGGATGCGGTTTCTCCTCATTCTTCTACATTGGATGCATTACCACTTTCTCCTGAGTATGATATGGAGGATATCTTGAATAATGAAGATCCTCCTGAGTCTGAATGGATTTCATATGAGGACTAACCAAGGGTATGTTAAGGTGGAGTTTTCTGCTCTTATGTTACCTAACAAGCCTGAGGTTGAGGCCCTTGTTTCGAATGACTCTTTGATGACTGAGTATTATAGGTTTGCACAAGTTGTGCACTCTGTACCCCCTTGGTAGGTTTCGATGCTGATTTTGATATAAGGATTGAACGAGTTGATGATAGCCCATCTGATGGGCCATAGGAGTGATTTGTTTTATAAGCAGACAGTGTGTTATGGCACCAAGTTATGAAGATGAAGGACCTGCAGCCAGAATTCTTAAGATGGTACCTTCAACTAAAGAAGTTCAATTTTGTGGTTCGCGATAAGGCTAATCCGGACCAAGCCTAGAGCAAGGGCCAAGCTCTTGACCTTAAAAGAGTGCTTCTTAGGAGGTAACCCAAGCTCTCTGTCTTTTTCCTTTCTTATGGCTTTGATTTTTATTATGTTTTGTAGTTATATCTTCGGGAAAAAAAGAACAAAAAAAGAAAAAAAAAGAAGAAGAAAGAAACAGAAAACATTTATGAATAAAATGCTGGCACCAAGGTCAGGAAAACCAGAAATACGACCATGGGGTGTCAATCCTGAAAAAAAAAAAAAACAAGCAACAATAGACACCACAGATGAACTATGGTAAGTCCCACAGTCTGTGGTGGTCTACTACAGGTCGCAGTCTAGGGTTTTAACCGTGGTGCCTATTCCCTTCCCCCTTACTTCATCTTCTTCACTCAACTCTTTCTCTCTCTTCCTCCCTTCTCTCTCTCTCAAACCTCCATAACCAACACGTTCAATGTCCTTCAAATCTTCTCCATTTTTTTTATATTTTCACACCAAATTCCTTCCTTTCACTTAATCTCACTATTTCATCCATAGAATCTCATCTCTTTTCTTATTCTTCTTAAAAATTCATCTCAACCTTACTCATACACCACACCCATTCTTTTCTCTCTCTAATTCTTTATATTTTTACTTATTTTCTTCAATTTTCTAGGTTTTAGTTCCTATTTTTAGTCTTAG
>NCQT01072196.1:0-16422 GCA_002740465.1 Stenocereus thurberi
TACTAATAAAAAGAATCGATATATCTGATTTTAAATCAAGTCAGTTCTTCGACCATCTAAAATATACTCTCATATAACTTTGTCATATCTAAAAATTCTGGATAAACAATGTGGAAAGATATTCTCTAAAATTCCACTCATAAAAATCACACGAGGAGCAATGATTTTGTCACACACATTGTCATCATATCATCCTATCAAATTAAAATTATTCTTTTAATTTGAAAATTTTCATGAATTTATGATATTTCCTATACAAATCTTTCTTCATATTTTATTAATCAATTCTACTCCCAAAAGAAGAAAAAGCCTAAATGAGCATACATGTTGCCCTTTTGAAAATGGGTTTTCATAACTTTGCATGCCTCATCTGCAGATCCTCTTTACGTTGCTTATCATGATGAGGAATGGGGAGTTCCAGTTCATGATGACAAGTAATTAACCCTCTCTCTCTTTAATTACTCCAAATGTTACAGTTAACTCAGTTTTGTATACTAATTAAATGGAATTTTTGATTATGTACACGTAGAATGTTGTTTGAATTGCTGGTATTAAGTGGAGCACAGGTTGGCTCAGATTGGACTTCAATTTTGAGGAAACGTCAGGAATTTAGGTCAGCCTTTCATTCATTTTTTCCCCTTAAATTTATGTATTAATTTTTCTTTTGTTTGTTTAATTATTTTTAATTTTCACATAAATAATGAATGGCACAAAAAAAATTCAAGGAGAAATAAGCTCTATCATATTATAGAACTAAGCCATGATTAATCATTTGCATGCATGTTGATATATCTTATACCACAACAACAATACCATCACCTTCCAGTGTGAGTCCCGCTTTTATAGGGTTTAAGAAGATCAAAACATAAGCAACATTACCTGTTGGGATCCCTACTCATAGAGAGGCTGATATATCTTATAGTTTAATATAATAATTCATACAATTAAACAAGTCAACTTTTTGTAACACCTGACTCATAGTAGCGTAAGGAACTCCATTGTTTAATTCAAAATGTTGGTGATCCATTCTTTTCATTTGCAGCTAATTAAGTTGACAATTTTATAATATTGAACATAGGAAAAGTTGTTGACATGAAAGTTAATCAAGGATCATAATCTTCAATTGGCCATCTAAATTTGTGTAGTTGATTAATGGGACAACTATACAAAGAAATTAATTGTGGTGTTTCGTACATAATTTTTCAATAATATTGTATGTAGTGTCGCTTGTTAACCTATTTTTCAATAGACCAATTATAAGGTTGTATTGTTATGTTCCTGAATATTAATTAAATCATATGAACCAAATAAAAATCTATCAATATTTCCAAATACCCAAAAAGAAAAAACTTGGTAAAAGTAGCTGGCTTTCTAAGAAAAGAATTTGTATTAAGAGAGTTTCATTCTCTGTAAACTAACTATTAAAAAAAAAAATTGACTTGGGATAATACTATAATTGATAAACTGTATTACGGTCCAATAAATTATAGTCACAAATATTATTATTTCCAAGTTAAGAAAAGGGAGGAGTGATACTTACGGATATATAAATTGGGATGTTTAAATAAATATACAGGAAAGCTTTTTCAGGATTTGATGCAGAAATAGTTGGTAACTTGACTGAAAAGCAGATGATCTCAATCGGTGCACACTACGCCATTGATATCAGCAGAGTTCGAGCCGTTGTTGATAATGCCAACGGTATTCTCCAGGTAACGTCTTTAATTTTTCTGTTACCTCATCACTCAACTCTCATAATTTTTTTTTTTTTTATTGGATCGACTCCCATTATATGTTTATATATATTATCAATTGATTAATTCAAGTAATAGTTTAAATTGATAGTCCGACGGCATTTACAAAATATATTGTCAAAGGTTTAAAAATTGTGCGCGCTAAGTGCTCGTCTGATTTTCTATGGACATATTATGAAGACTCTTCTATGTAAAAGAGATTGTGTATCACAAACAGAGTTAAAACAGTGATGGATATAATTACACGTACCATGGGATATAAAATAAAAAGACTAAATTATATGAGGTTCAAGCTATACACATGTATGATCTCACAACAAGTTTCATGATCGAGATCATTTTGTATAAGGTTTTTTTTTTTTTAAATTTTCAAGAAAAATATAGTTAAATTTATCATAATTGAGAATATATTTTGGATCCTATAGTTTATTTTTTCTTTTTGCGGAAATTTATAGATTTTGATTAATCAACATGTTGTTAATTGTTTTTATATTAGGTATGGTCTCCTTTAATGACAACATTCCTTGTTTTCATCCAGTTAACATGGATTGTTTGAATACAATTCATACATGCTGTGCTAACTAATTAAATGGCAAAGAAAGTAGCTGTGCTGTATGCTCTGACAAAAAGTTTGACCGTTACATTTCGAAACAAAATAAGGCAGTCTAAATTGTTTAATTCTTTTCTTATTCGATGTTTTAAAACAATTAACTTTTTCCTTTGTGCAAAAAGAAAAAGCCCCTATCCCACAGAGAAAGTTCTATCTTATATAAGCAAAAATCATGCAAATAAAAAACAAAACATCTTTTTGCTTAAAAAAAAAAAAAATCCTACTTACGATCTCATGAATTTTCAATGAATGTTCATTGCAAATGGGAAAACAAATATAAGTGAAAAATTGCGAAATGACTATGGTAGAATTCAATCTAGGCTTTGTTTTTGTCACGAGACCTTGATAAATAGCGTGGTCCTTTATGCTCCCTTTGAACTATGGTGTCGTACACAGTGGTTTAATTTCTTTTGGCATGGATATGAATGTATTTTACAGGTAGAAAAGGAGTTTGGGTCATTTGACAAGTACATATGGGGTTTTGTAAGCGGGAAGCCTATTTCTCCACAATACAAATTCGCCCACAAAATTCCGGTCAAGAACTCCAAGTCGGAGAGCATTAGCAAGGACTTGGTTCGACGAGGGTTCCGAGCCGTAGGCCCCACCGTCGTCCACTCTTTCATGCAAGCAGCCGGTCTCACCAACGACCACCTCATAACTTGCTTTCGCCACCTTGAGTGCACTGCCCTCGCCTCCTACCAAAAGTAACTAATTCATAATTATTTCCCGCAATGAGATAGTCTCATTCAAGATATTCGTAATACAAAAACTCACAAACATAAAGATCTGATTGTATAATCTATCTAATAAAAAGAGACTGATCGCATGAGAAGGGTTCATGAGATAGTCTAAAAAATATAATTAACCGTTGTTTAATTAGCATAATTGTACCAAAAGGATGCATCTACATGGGGGTGCAAGTGCAACTTTAGTCACTATGTCACATCAATGTAACATAAAATTAAAGGAGTTTAATTAAGCTAGTGAGTTGTAAGATACCATCATTATTTTTTTTTCCCCATAAAAAAGGATAATATGAAGTGTGTGATTAGATTAGACATGGCAAGATTCTAAGATGAAAAAGTGTAGGAAGGGCAAATCCATGTGCCAAAGGGAGGCAAGGCATGTGTAGGGGTGTCAGAGTGCTTTATTTAAGTTTGGGAATTTTCAAAGAAGACCATGTGAGCGGAGCATCATACTCTGCATTATTTCTGTGCTACCTTTTTTTTTTGGGGCGGGGGGGTCAAAGGAGGGCATGATATGTAGGACCATTACCAATGGACCATATACTTTTCGTATTGCCGTTTTAATTTGTATTGGGGTCTCTGATCTCTCATATGGCTTGTCCTTTGATTTGATGTGGAATTAATTATATGAGGGATAATATTATGAGCTGGTTTTTCATGTGTTTTTGCACCTTTTTAGGTTGAGGGGATCACCTAGTAGTGCATGTAGTTTGGTTTGTTTGGTGTGAAGAATTTGTACTTGGCTTGAGTTGAGCATATATATGCTTTTTGTTGTGGCTAGCATGTTAAATGATTGTTAACTATAGAAGGTTTTATACTAGCTATCATTTCAATGTGTCTCCACTATTGTCATTTTTGTTAATGAAAAGCAGTTACAATAATGAATGCATTTTGGATATCTGTTTGTATCCCTCCTGCCTTTTGCTATTAATTGTCGCGGGGGGGAGGTGGATGTAAATGTATTTTGAATACGTATATTTTTTTTGATTTAAACATGCTATGAAGATAGTACAATACAGTGTGGAGAGAGGAATCGAATATGAGATCTAATGTGCTCAGGATCTCAAGTTTAACCACGTAACTAAGATCTGATCGATTATTGTAATTATATATTCATGTATGTAATAGAGTCTCCACATCACTAAACTCATCCGATTTTAAAATGATTAATTGCTCTTGTCATACGGTGCGCAAAGTTATGGAACACTTATTGTTTCGGCAAAATGATAAGTGTCTTACTACAACACACTTTTTAAGTGTCTTATTTTCACTTAAAATGCATATTATCCCATATTAAATTGAAACATGGTATCATTGAATAATGAAAGGATGTCAAAACTTATAAATTGTGTAAAATCATTATTTTATACATAACCTTTCACATTTATAAAATTACACATATGATATACTTTCGCAAATAGTGTTGATCCAGTTAGGGTGTTAGTTTGTAATTTTTAGCGTAACCGATAAATATTAAAGTTTTATAACTCATAATAAGTTTAATTATTAAAAATTTGATGATTTTAAATCATAAAACATATTAATTTGAGTTAAGATAAGACATTTAAGAGTGTCATCCAGCAAGATACATATTATCACCCGTTATTTTGTATGTTCTTCGTCCGTCAATGAAGAAAATGCTTTTGTTTTCTTTTTTTTTCCCGTTCTCATGAGGTTTTAAAAAAAAGTTTATTGATAATACGTTGGGATCAGATGATTAGTTTTAAACCATATTTGATTTTTATTTTTCCTCAAGAAAACACATAAACATTTTTTAAAAAAACAACAATTATAATCCTTGATCAACCATCATATCATATAAATTATTGAAAGAAGGGAAAAAAATTACAATTTATAATCAAACATGTGCCAATCCGTTAATTACTAAAGATATTAGAGACCCAAAGGTAATAAGAATGAATCAGCACAGAAAGAGCGCAGAGAAACAAACCACATATAAGTAAAGAACAAATTTACGAAACATTTTGACGAATGAAATTAGTTATGAGTATAAATAAATTGAGTCGGCTCATTAAATCTTAAATCTTCAACTCTACCTAAGCATGGAAGTTAATAATGGCATAAATAAACCCATTTTTCATTTTTCGATCATAAGCTTAAGCTTTTTATTCCCTACTTAGGGAAATTCTATTAGCGTCGGAGGCTAGGGTACTTCTTTCTCAATTTTCATACCACTTTATCGTTCACAGTGGACCGTCTTTTTTAATTTTCTTTTTTTCATCGGATTTATTTTGTAATTTGTGAAATCATGCAGTTGGTATAATTGTGAAATTGTGTATTTGTAGGTACAAATATATTAAATGTTTATTGGAGTTTTTTAATTTCAAAAAAAAAATCAATAGCAAATTATTGCATAGAAATGAGGTTCATAAGAGCTTTACAGTTTGTCACATGTACAAGGACCACCAAAATGAAGCACCCTTGTTGTGAGTCGGTGTTGTGAGTCCTCTAATTAGAGAGCCGGTCGAATAACATTTTCTCTTTTTTTTTTTGTTTTTCTTAGCTCTTAAATAGCATTTTTATCTGTGCGTCAATAAGGTCCTGACTTAATTAATGTCTACGACCACGGTTCTAGATACATCATATCTCATATTTGATTTGATTATTTTTCTCTTCTTTTTTTCATGTTGCAATTGTACTGTCGTTAATAACTCATTTAAAAATCGAAAACAAAATTAGCATATCTGACAATGACAACGGGGCGAACTTAGTCATTATCTGATCACTATACTCACTTTTGAAAGCACCCAGAAAAATAGTACCGGACTTATCGGGTTTACAAGTTTTTATACTTTATCAAGGTACATATATGCCCGACTAAAAAACATTATATTACCCACGTCATATATAGAATGGCATTAAAATTAAAATAACAAATATTAATGAATGATTGAGTTTTGAGGCTTAATTATAAAAGCATTTTAGAGGTAATAATCTTACAACTTGTACAAGGGATCTCATATATAGTATAACAATCCTAAATTTAAAGAATAAATATTATTAAAAATGTGGTGTCAGCGTAACAAAATATATTTACGTGGTCACTGAATGAGTGACAAATTCATACCCAAATTCTGCACATATTCATACCGATATTTTTACTCTCGATGCATACTCATTTAACAACATTTATTGAGACCCAAATGGATCCTAAGCGAATCGATTTACGGATTTCATAGAAACTCGGGTTTAAAGGGCTAAATTGTTGATAGTTATATAGATTAATATATAATAGAATTATTCTGCTTGTGATGTAACGGTTGAGTAAACTAATATGTTACTGTTCAGAATTATAAATATTCAATCAACAGTTGTTTTTTTCATTGTTCAATTTATTTTATCAGTTAAAGAATCTTTGTATCTATTTTTTTTTAAATTTAGACTTTGCGCATGTGCTATCTGCGCATGTAAGTGTTTATTAATGACACTTTTAAGTAATTGATTAAGGAGAAGATGAAAGGTTTTGCATATTGCATAATAAACAAAAACAGAATTGCATGCTGTTAAAAGAAACAAAATTAATTAAAACACACAGTAGTTAACATCTTAACCAATAATGCTATCACGCTTGGCACAACTTGTGAAGCCACTCAATTTTAAATATATATTTATACTTACTTTTTACCCGTATATTGTACGATGAATATTACTTCTTGGTTGATAAGTTTTAGTACCTTGTTATATATATTGTTATTGGTGCTATACCATATTAAGTTTTATGGACTTGATGATGGTACCTTTTTTCTAACTTTAATTCATATGAAGTCACCTTGATTATATGTGCCTGAATTTTTGATGTGCCCGCAGTCTGTCTTTTTTAATCCTGTTAGTCAAGAAGTTTTAAATTTTTTTGTTGTAAGATATTATGTGATTTGATGCTGCGTAATTTTTTTTAAAGTTTAAAATGATTTTGTGAAATAATCATATTGACAGTGGGAGCAAAGAAAAACCATGGTAATTTTAGTAATTTAATTTTGTCTTTCTTAAACTTGGATTTTATTTTTAAAAATGCATCATACAGTAATCTGAAATGTAATGTATGAAAAGTAGTTCTAATATGTAATGTTGAATAGCACATCAGATTTATCGTTTTCGCTATCTATTAGTTGCCAACTTCCGTTCTCAAATTAAGTAGCCTGCAAAAGTAATATATATTACACTAAGTTAGGTTTTGATTGTCATTTGTTCCTAACTACTTGTCATCAATGATGTGTTCTTAAATGCATGTAATGATTTTTTACATGCTTATACATTTAGTTAAACAATACACGATAATATTTTTGTATTGATTTGTACTTACCTGCAGAGGTACATTTCAATTATGGACTTCTAGTATATTTCATCTGTCTAGAGTTGCCTGTACAATATTGAAAGAATTTATTAATTGTTATTATTTTAATATCCGATTATATTTAATTCTAAGAATCATAATATATCATGATCTTTGCATAATTAGAACTAATGTTTTGTAGGAGTTTACAAGCACTAAAAGATGTATAATTATTTTTTTGGGGGGTAATTCGTAGTAGTGAAGTTATTTTGAGTGCATACATATCATTGGTAAGTTGTTGGACACTTCTTTGTAAATAACGTTTCTTGTGTATCTTTCATAGTATCAATTGTCATATTTAATGATAAATTTTAAACCCTCTGGTGAAGTCACTCGTGATGCTGCATTTCTGTTGTTCATGACTTAATATCTATTTTGGAAGGTGAACTCTTACATATTTCAGTAATTGTCATTGTCTTTTATTTATAGTCATTGCACAGCAAACATAAGTAGAAAATTGCCTTCTTTTTAATACGAATAGTCACTTTGTATCAAATGAGTGCAAAATAGTTCTTATGTGCTTCCGAGATTGAGTACATGCTCTCGTGGTCCACGTGTATAGATTTTTGATGTACAGATTTGTCACGTATTAATTTTTTAATATATATCTACTGATGTCATTCTGGAGAATATGTGCTCTCAGGAGTATGTAAGGTACATGTTGTTTTAGTGCCTCATTTGTATCTAAGGAAAAAGAAAAGGCACAGGCATGGGACTGGAAGAGTCAAGGGGCTCTTATGTTGTTATGTGGTGGTCTTACTCTCTAATTAATTCCCATTTTAGTCGTCTTTCATATCTATCCTCTCCCAAGGTTATCGCACACATCTCTAAAATAGTCAATGCCTTAAACAAACAAGAGAAACTAAGACGGTTAAACAAATTAAACCAAATTCCTCCATTTCAATAACAAATTTAATCTCTACCCATCAATTTTTATTTATCCACCCACACTTCTCGGAGTCTTCCCCCCCTTTTTTTGTTGGAAAGGCCTTAATCCTCCCTTGGGGCACCCTCTTAGGAAAAGGGAAAAAAAAAAAGAGGGGAAAACTCAAAATGCCATTTTGATTGGTTAATTTGTTTGCATTTCCATTGGAAAAAGCCAGAACATGATAATTAATTCCTTAACCAATTCATTATTCCCTCTTTCACTTGTTCATCTTTTTTAGTTTTCCCCCCTTTTTTCTTTATCTTTTGAATCTTTCATCGAATTCAACGTTGTAATAACAAGTATATCAAAATGTTCCTACTCCAAAGACGACCAACGATTTCTCTCCTCTTGACATCTATATGTATCTTGATCATCGTCGTGAATGCCTTGGCATTAGGGAAGCCAAGACGGTTTACGGAGGCCACAAGGCACGACATTGCACGGTACAAAGGGATGGTGCACAGGGTCCAATGGCGTAGCACCCTACCACTCCCTAAAAGAAGAGTGGCCATGGAGGAGCCACTAATGCAGGTAGTGTTACCAAAATTTTTCTCCTATATATGCACGTACCAAGGTTCTAAACAAAAAAATTGTCTGAAATCATCTGCATTGTTCCATCGAAATTTTACCTGAACCTGAATTTTTGCCACCTGTAAATGCAGGAGACACAGGACGAGGAGGATCCACCAATTGGAGCGCGTGAGGCCCCCTTGAAGAGCATAATAGATGGGTCCGTCAAATTGCCTATGTATGCTGCCGCGGATTATGGCATGGGGCTCTACCTTGTGGACGTTGAACTGGGTGAACCACCCAAGAAGCTAAGGATGGTGGCTGACACAGGTAGTGACCTTACATGGGTCAAATGCACCAAAGACCCACAGGGGACCCTCCCCGATGGGCGAGGGTATATGGCAGCTCAATCTACCACCTTTCAAATAATCGGATGTGACACACCTACGTGTAAAGACGAGTTTATGTCTCTTGCATCCCTTGATATCTGCCCCACCCCCAATGCACCTTGCCTCTACAATTACAGGTACGTGAAATCCTGGAACATTATTAGGTCATGTTCGAGTCAATAGAGTTTGATTGGGCCTCCTCTCATTTTAATTGTATACTCGACCAGTCTAATAAATTCGTTAAGGGAAAAAAAAAAGATCAATAACGCTCTGTCGTTCACTCATTTTAGGTTAGTTCAATGTAGGTTGTGGCCAGGATCGGATATTTTGTTGCGTTTGAGTTGGATTTGATTTCATGTCGTCATTCAAGCCAGTTTAATTTGATTCGTGTTATTGAATATGTTCTTATCTCTACTTACTTTATGGTGATACAGCTATGGAATTGATGATCAAACAGTCACGTATGGGATGTTTGGGAAGGAAACTGTGACAGTGCACACAACCAAAAACACAACGGTAAGAATGGAAAAGATACTCGTCGGATGCTCGGAAGAATACTATGGCAAGGCAAACATGAAAGAAGCCGATGGCATTCTAGGGTTAGGGATCAACCCCTACTCATTTTCTCTCCATGCAGTGAACTTATTCGGGGGCACGTTCCAATATTGCCTAGTCGATCACCTGAGCCATACCAACAAGTCGAGCTATCTCATCTTTGGAGACCAAAGGGAGAAGGCTCCAACATATGGGTTCATGCGCTACACTTCATTACGTACCAACATCTTAGCCCCCTACCTTTGGGTCAATGTCAAGGGCGTCTCAATAGGACGTAAGATGCTTGACATCCCACCCTTGGTGTGGTTCCATGAGAACGGAGGAACAATCCTTGACTCAGGCACTGCGCTTACTTATTGGGCCGAGCCAGCCTACAGAATCATTATGGATGAACTAATCGCGTTCCTAGCCAAGGACCACCCCAAAATCCCTGACTACGGTGGGGATGGGACGCTTGACTTTGAGTACTGCTTCAACACGACAACCTCGCCCCTAGACCCTAGCATGGTGCCTAGGCTAGAAATCCACTTTACCGATGGTGCTCGGTTTAAGCCTCATGTTAAGAGTTACATTATTGATGATAGCCCAGAGGTTAAGTGCATTGGGTTCCTAGAGGCCATGGGGGGAATGCATATCATTGGCAACATCATGCAGCAAAACTACCTTTGGGAATTCGACTTACATCATGCCATGATCGGCTTCTCTCCATCCACATGTAGCTAAAATACTTGGTAGAATTCTATGACTAACTGCATTCTTCATGTTTTCGATCTCATTATTATTACGGCAAAGAGAATGCACAACATGAAAAAAAAAATGCACAAAAAAGTTCTTCCAATGCATTTTTTTCGCCGCTATGTAAATCATAAGTTTCTATTTCGTAAACTATAACATGTTTTATTTGACTATACTCTCAGCTTATGTGTTGTACATATATTTGATTGTATGTGCATTTTGTGCACTGTACAAACTCCTATTTTGTTTTAAGAAAATTAGTGAACTGCATACTTGATGGTTACTATCTTTTCTTTTTTTAAAAAAAAAAAGCCCAAAAACAATTGGGTAAGGGAGAGACTTTGCCATCTAATCCCTTCCGATAAAGTTTAGCACAAGAAGTTCATCAGCCAATGTCATCCTTAGTGTTGCAATACCATATTGAAATTTCCTTTTTATTTTCGTTTATGATAATAATATGGGCACTTGTAAGAAAGGCTATTCAGTGTCTCCCATACTTAGGTTTTGCTCGTTGTGAGCATTTTACACCTATTACCAGCTCCAATTCGTTAAATACTCTTTCTTAACCCTTCAAACCAGTCTAGCCTATTCAACTTGCTCCAAAACGCTCTAATCACTTTAACGCAAAAACAGTAACTTTTTTTGCATGAATGACAAATTTTAAAAAATGACAAATATTGCCAATCTCGATCGAGATAGGTAAAAAATTGTAATTGTTAAAAGAATTGGGTAAAGGAAAACTCTTCCATATGATCCCTTTAGATAAAGTTTTAGCACAACGAATTCTATTACCATATTGTAATTTTCTTTAATTTTCATTTTTGTTTATGATAATATGGGCACTTGTGAGAAAGGTTATCTAATGTCTCCAATACGTACTTAGTGTCTGTTCATTATGAGTATATTACACTTAGTATCAGCTTTAATCTACTTCAACTTACTTACTGCTCTTTCTAAAAGTTTCAAACCACTCCAATCCATTCAACTTGCTCCCAACTGCTCAAAAATACTCTAATGACTTGAACAAAAATAGTAATTTTTCCTAAGAACGACAAACTAAAGAAGGACAAAGATTGCCAACTTCGATCGAGATAGATAAAGAATTATAATGGTTAAAAAATATATTCTTAAAAAAATTAATGAGAAATGAAAAAAGAACAAAGACTATGGGTCCAACTAACCTTAACCCAGATGGGTAATTAATCAATAAAACATATTTGTTACAAGATGAGATCGACATTATTGCCCTTCACTTTGATACAAAAAAATAAATCACTAAAGGCAAAATTGTAATTTTATTAGTACAAACCCTAGACTTCATGTTTTGGATTTTGAATACGTTTTACCAAAACGAAAAATTATTGAATGCCCCAACATTAGATGGTACGATGAGCAAAACAAATAAGCAATAAATGAATCTAATGGCTGCTAAATCATCGGCAAACAACCATTAAAAACTTCTCACTGCAACTTTTTGTTATAGCGAAGCTCCTTTAACTAGATGTAAAAGATTATTATATTTTTAGATATTTGAGTAATATTATTATTTGGGCAAAATATTGCCAACGATGCCGTGAATTGCTGCGAACAATCTCAATCGCTAACCAAAACTTAATAATTCATTACAATGATGTTTAATTCCTACTTTACGCAATTTTTGTGGTATAATATGAATTAGTATCACAAAAAATCAAAGTTCATTGTAGTAAAATAGTCATTAGTAATCATAAATGCTCGAAAACACTCTAAAAAAATCGAACATTCTTAACTTGTTCCAATATATTTCTATCCAACGAGCTAACTATTAATCCAAAATGTTTCAAAACTATTCCAAGCCACTCGAACCCACTAGACACTCCTTCATCATACTCATAACAAACGAGCCTTCAGCACCTACGTACCAACGAAAGCGAAACGAATGTCATTTCAAAGAATGCATATTTGCTTTCTTTAATGAAAACCAATTCTCAAGTAAAACATCTCACTAAAAGGTGGCATGCGATAGATAATATCTGTCTAGTCATTTACATATTAAAACGTAACAAGGCTGAATGCAATCAAGTCACCTGTCATTTTCAATTTTTCATATTAATTGTTGATGTAGTGCAATCGGAATGGAGCATGTTAGAGTATGTGAATATTTTATAAATCCCTTAATATATTAATTGTTGATGCAGTACAATTGGAATGGAGCATGTTAGAATATGTGAATATTTTAGAAATTCCTTAATTTTTGCTTTCCCCTTTATTTTAGGATGCTATCCTTGGTGAGGCAGCCTTTACTGCAGTCTACACTATCAACCGCATCCCTACTCCTATCATTAAGCATAAGTCTCCTTATGAGCACTTGTATGGCTCTTTACCAAACTATGATGTTCTTCGGGTTTTTGGATGTGCTTGCTTTGTGATGTTGCAAACCCATGAGAGAACCAAGCTAGAGCCACAAGCACGACTGTGTTGCTTCCTTGGCTATGGTATTCAAGAAAAAGGGTATCGTTGTTAGGATTCCATATCTAAGTGACTTCGGATCTCTTGTCATGTTGTCTTCTGTGAAGACAAAATGTTCTCCACGCTCTCTGCCTTCCAGATATCAAGGTCTGAATCTCCTTATTTCACTTATAGTGGTGTTGATCTTTTCCTAGATGCTAATGATACTCTTGTAGAAGCTTCTGATAATACACTTGCAGAAGCTTTAACACCTCCTACTGAAGAAGAGAATGATCCTTCTACATATTCTTCTCATGAATCAGTGGATTCTCATGAGGAAAACGATACTACACTAACACTATGTCGTTCCTCTCGAGTCAGCCAACCACCTTCCCGTCTTCAGGACTATCACTGGTATTCTGTGGTTGCAGCCATCCATGAATTTAGTACATTTTGAGAAGCTCAGGGTGATCCTAACGGGTAGAAGCCAATGAAAGATGAACTTCATGTACTACACAGGATACATACCTAGGACTTAATAGGCCTTCCACTTGGAAAAGCTGCCATAGGATGCAAGTGGGTATATAAGGTGAAAACTCGATCAGATGGCTTACTTGAAAGGTACAAAGCTCGTCTTGTCATAAAGGGTACAACCAAGAATATGGAGTTGATTATGAAGAGACATTCGCACCTGTCGCTCGTCTTACATCAGTAAGGAGTTTGCTAGTAGTGGTGGCAGGGAAAAAATGGCAACTATTCCAAATGGATGTCAAGAATGCATTTCTCAATGGTTATCTGTCAGAGGAAGTCTACATAAAACCTCCACCAGGCTATGCTCATCCTCTAAACAAGGTCTATCGATTACGTGGAGTCTTATATGGTTTAAAACAGGCTCCACAAGCTTGGTTTTTAATTTGCCAGGTTTAGTTCTACGGTTCATCACTTTGGTTTTCGCTCCAGCCCATAGGATAATGCAATCTCTATACGATATACAAATAATGGATATGTTCTCCTATTATTGTACGTGGATGACATGATAATCACAAGGGATGATCTGCAAGGAATTCAAGACTTCAAATGATTTCTCCATCGAGAATTCAAAATGAAGGATCTTGGATTACTAAACCACTTCCTGGGACTAGAAGTCTCCTCTGACAAGAAGGGCTACTACATGACACAAGCAAAATATGCTTGTGATCTTGTGTCTCGAGCTGGGATGACAAATGATAAAATAGCACCTTCCCCTTTTGAGGCTAATGCCAAATTCTCATCTACAGATGGCTTACCATTGAAAGATACACCATACTATCGTCAACTAGCTGGGAGTCTTGTTTACCTTACCGTTACAAGACCTGACATCGCCTATGCAGTCCATTTAGTGAGTCAATTCACGGTAGCCCCTCGCATTACACATTGCACTGCTATACTTCGAATCCTCCATTATATCAAAGGTACACTATTCCAAGGGCCCCATTTCCCTTTTAACTCTTCTCTAGAGCTAAAAGGTTACTCAGACTCAGATTGGGTAGTTGATATTACAAGTCGGCACTCTATTACTGGATATTGTTTCCTTTTGGAGCCTTTTTAATCTCATGGTGCAGCAAGAAACAGAGGCTAGTTGCACGTTCTAGCACCGAAGCAGAGTACCGTGCCCTTGCAGATGTAACATTTGAACTTGTGTGGCTACGTTGGTTATTGAAAGATATGGGGATACGTCAACATTCTCCAATAGTAATTTATCATGATAATCGAAGTGCCATCCAAATTGCTCATAATGACGTCTTCCATGAATGCACTAAATATATAGAGGATGACTGTCACTTCATTAGACAACATCTTCTGCGCAATAGCTTGTCACTTGTTTCTATCTCTTCCGCTGATGAGACTACTGACATATTTACCAAATCTCACTTGCCAGGCAGGTTTTATCAACTAGTATCCAAACTCAAGATGACTTCTCCTCTTATAACATCTTGAGTTTGAAGGGGGTGTTAGAATATTTGAATATTTTAGAAATCCCTTAATTTGTGCTTTTTCCTTTATTTTAGGATGCTATCCTTGATTAGATTATATTGTAATTATTTCATTCCCTAAATTTAGTTGGTAGACTTGTATATAAGCTTCCTATGACATCAATTTTGACATGTAATAAAAATATAATCTTTTTCTCACATCAACTTTGAGAGCATATAAACTTCATTTTTAACAATTAACCCCCATTAAACTATTATTATTGCGTGGATTTGTATATGTTATAATGTATCCACCAATTGAATTGAATTAAAAGAGCAATCCTAACAAAGATATATATACAATTTAACCACCCATAAAATTAAACAAAGGAGTCAAATGAAGATTAAAAACCAAAATAAATGTTATTTATTGTGATGCCTCGTAAATTTTAATTTTCTTTTTCTTTCCAATCTTTTAGCCTAATTAATGCACATGAAAAATCTAGGTGCTGTTACTATCGTATTTCTCAAAGAAATACAAGGCAAATAGAGTAAACAATGCAATAAAGGAATTTATTCAAGTCAAAGCTAAACTAGTATGGGGAAATTTGAGTTATCGGTCTGCATGACTCAATTATTTCGATACACTTATTACAACTTAAATAAAATTAGATATCTCAAGGCGGTTTCTCACTAAATCTCATCCCATACAACACTTCAGTACTTAGAAACAAAGCATCTCGAACAGTGTGATTCTACCCTGATAGCTCAACACACTTTGAAATCCATTTTTCAAACATCTGCGGGCGAGAGGGAACAACTCAAACAATCAAAATGATTAATGCCCAGCCATTTTAGCTTTTTAAAACTATTACTCTCTTTCCATTATTCATGCCCATCAAGAGGGTTCTTTTGATGGCGAGTGACCCCATTAGAAGGTCTCATTGCCTTTTGTCGAACTATTTTATGGGTTTCACATTCGTGGTACCCTTCATTTGACATACGTCCATTTACAACAGCACATACTCGAACAATCACATACTGTAACCTGATAAGACTATCATGTCTCCATATCAAGATAATCATGCCCTGATCTGGAGATGCAATTCAATTTTTATTAATAGATCCTATTGACTTCCACCAAGCCCGACCCATCACAACCAAAATTTAAATAGTTTCAATAATTCAACTTAGAACATTAACTGTTTGAATACCGCATCTCTATCATAACACGATAATTCAATATTCAATTCATAATCAAAACACAAATAGTAGTTCAATTTTCGCATAAAGTCCTCTCGGGATACAATTGTAACGTCCCCACTGGCTAATGCTGGTTGCTCTAGCTAATCCTGATTTTATTAATTTGCAGCGGAAGACTTTTGCTTTGAATGAAGGCGTTACCTCCGTTTCGTGATGGAACAAGGCTAACTGACCTACTAACTCTATGATGAAATAAGTATTT
>NCQT01072322.1:24619-36168 GCA_002740465.1 Stenocereus thurberi
ACCTATACTCAGGCTCTAGAACAACTACTGGCCAAAGGAAAGATCGATCCTCCTAAGGTTAAGCCAGAAACTAAAGTATTCAACCTAAAATCAAGGCATTTATACCCCTTTATTATCTATAGTTTGCATAAAATTAATCATTAAATTAAAATTTTAATAATTTTTTATTTATTTTGCAGGAATTTGAAAAACTTGGAAAAAATTAAATAGTTTGCTCAAAGAAGACCAAGTATCGGGTCAAGTTGAAGAGGAAAACAAAGAGGATGGGGAAAAAAAAAAAAAAAACTAGCCCAGCCGCCCCAGGCCTAAAGAGCAGCCAGCCTTCCCCAGCGCCTTATTCTTTCCCAGTCAAGAGTTTGCCCACCTCATGTGATCTGCACATGACTTCCTCTCTTTTTTCTTGCATTTACGGGTTGGCCCACGGCCTGGCCCTTCCTGCTTGCCCATTCCATGACACCAGCCCCCTTTCCTACTACAGGCCTGTTCGTTTCAAATGCCCCAGTGACCCATTTGTTCTGAGTCTTCTCACCAGCTTCGTGGACTAGACTTCATCTAGAAACCTGAGCCCAGCACGAGTGTGTGATCTAGTCCGAGATGACCCCCTCTCCCTTGTTTAAATCTACGAGGGATGCACATGATTAGCCTCCCATACCTCCTTTCTTTCTCCTCTTCTTTTTATTCATTTCTCTTTCTTCTTTACTTTTGAGAGACCTAAACGTGACTCTCTTACCATCTCCTCTGTACTTCATGTCCTTTCTCTGCCATAACTGAAGGAGGTCACTTCACTTAATTTCCCTTTCTCTCTCTTCCTTTATTCATCTGCACCACTATTTCCTAACCATTACCCTCATCCACGTTATCATTTCATCACTTCATTCAACTAATTTGATAGTTACAAACATAAATAAAGAGTTTGAATCCAAGTTTAATGGCCTTAAAGATTTAGATTTTGGGGGAACTACAAAAGAAAGACAACAAGAATAGGAGCACGGGAGAAAGATTTCCTTTTAGTTTGAATTATCGTTTTTTCATCCTCGATTCATCAGTTTTAAATTTAGTTTTGGTTGCTAGATTCGGTGGAATACGAAATTTAGGTTTGTTTAATTGATATAGAATTCAACGTGTTGTGTCTTGCTCAATCTAAAATCCAGATTTTGGGTCTCAATGCGTGTTCGTATTCACCATTAGCCAAGCTCGATTCGAGGTCATGAAATTAGTTCGGCTTCCTTGGAATTCTGTTGCCTTGGTTTGGTTTAGTTTTGCATGTTGAATTTTGAGTTTGCTTGAATTTGGTGTCAGAAAGGTTCTTAGGTACTTGGAACCTGTTTAGAACCGGTCAAATGGTTCCGTTTCTATTTCCTGAAAAAGAGGATCCGGTCTAATCGGTTCCCATTCTGATTCTCAAATAAATATTTGGAATCAGAACCTGGACTTTCTTAGAAAAATGAAAATGAATATTTTTTTTTATTTTTTGCTACATTTTCTTTTGCTTCTCTATTCTTTTTCTATTGATTTTTTTCCCTTACAAAAATGGACTCTTTAAATAACGAATTTACCATAATTTCTGTTAATTTTTTATTACTAATTGATGGATGAATCATCATATTTTTCAAGTAACTAAGATTAAAAAAAAAATACAAACTTAATAAATTAACTTTCTTTTTTGTGTAAACATTGAAAATGAAGGTAAAAAAACATCAAACCTTCCCATATCCCCTCCAAATAAATAAGAAAATTTAATTTATTAGGCATTAAAATTTCAACATTAGGCGTGGCAGGTACCCTGAAATTGTAACCGAAACCTAAAGTTCTGGTTCCAGTTCTCAAAAGTTGAGAAGTTGTTTGATTGATTCTAGTTTCAATTCCTAATTTTTTGGGCCGATGCTCGGAATCGCTTACCTTTACTTTGAATATGCTAAAATTGTTTCTTTCACAGTTGCTAGATAGCTACAAAGGTTGATGAACTAAGGTTATTTCACTTGCTTTCCTAGTAGCAGTTTTTGGATAGTTAAAGGAGTTAATTGAATCCTTACTTTTTTATGTTTAGCTTGTTTTATTTTATCATAGATTTGATTCGATCCTACTGCATACTGAAAGCTGTGTAATTTCATACATATCTCAGTGGATCGACTCTCAAGAGCTATAATTGACAACTGTGCGCTAATGGTTTAAAGCTTCGTCATTATAAAATCCATAACCAATTTTTGGCGGCGTTACTAAGAATGGAGTTTGTGAAATTAGGTTGCATGTTGAATTTAGTCATAGTTTAGTCGATCAAGTCATTTTCTTTTCTTTTTGTACTTTTTGATTTCGATTTGTAGTGGGTGTTATTTAGTTCTAATCATTTTTAGTTTAGATTTGTTGTGTTTTTTATTTTATGTAAAGTTTATATTTAGATTTTATTTTGGTCAATTTTGTTCTGCTTTTTGCTGAACAATTTTTGCTTAAAAAAAAAATAGACCTAACAATTTGGTGACATGAACAATTTAGGCAGAATTGAGGAAGAGAAAATACACTGTACAGGTTTTTTTGATTTTCAAATTCTATTTTGATTTTTTCGGGCTAATCTAGCACTGATTTCGATGTTCTAACATCTTTAGTAGATTCTCAGGGATATTCAGAGTCTAGTAATTTTCATGAAATGTTTAGGAATTTCTAGAATTTTTAGCAATTTTTGAAAATAACTTTTTATTTTGATTTTTTTGCACTGTTCTGGAACAAAAAAAGGGGAAAAAATTATATTCATGTTCTTTGTGATTGTGCCAAATTTGCTGTATATAGTGTTCTGAATTTGGAGTTTGATTTTTGGTTTAATTTTTTTAGCTTTTCCTTGTTTATTTTATGTTTTGTTTTAGTTTATCTTGTGTTTTGTGTTTTTGTTTAATTTTAGAGTTAGTTATTTTCTATTTTTGTTTTGCGTGTAGAAACAAAAAAAAATTCAATCAAAATCCAAAAAAATTAGAAAAAGAAAAGACCAAATATACTTTTGTGAGGGTGTGGGCATTGCATGACTAGTTGGGTTAGAGATCTGAAGAGCAAAAGCCTTGTCAGAAGTGGACCCAACCCTGAACTGGAATACGGACCTGAACCCAAGCCTGAACTTGGACTTGAACTTAAAGAAATGACTCAAGAGAGACCTTTGAATGATATTTTCCATCCTCCTATAAGCACTTTGCCTTCATGCTTTAATGAGCCTGACCTAGGACCTAGTGTGACATTTGAGTTGAGACCTCATTATACCTTATAAATTCACTGGTTTAGAGAATGCATATTTGTTTTTGAGGGAATTTGAAAAAGTATGTTCGATGATTCATTTCCCTAATATTTCTGTTGATGTTTCCTGTATGAAATTAATTCTTTTTGCTTTACAAGATGCTGCTAAACGATGGATGTATAGCTTGGATGTTAATTCTGTTTTAGCTTTGGATGACTTTGTTAAGTTGTTCTTAAGAAAATATTTTCCTAACGCCAACACTGTAAAGCTAAGGAATGAAATAAATCATTTTGTTCAACTAGAAAGGAAACCATTTTGGAAATACTTGGACAGGTTTATGAATTTGTTGGCCTAATATCCCCACTATGATTTAGACCAAGCATGTTTGTTTAAGATTGTCTATAAAGGACTTGACCAATAAACTAAGGCCATATTAGAGTCCATGTTTCAGGGTGACTTTCTTTCTAAGAGTGCCACTACAGCTTGGAGATTTCTAGAGGATTTGCTGAAAAGACTATGCAGTGAAAAATTACTAGAGATGACAGTATAAGTTCTAATTGATAAGAATGGTTCCTCAAACTCCCAAGATCAAGAATAACAGGGAAAACAATCATACCAAAAGATGCTTCTATTGGATTCAATCTCAATCAATTGATAAGACTATGAAGTTTATGCCTAAGGCAATATACTAATGATTGCTTAATTACTTTTCACCGAATTCCTCTCCTAAAGGCTCTTAGCCACAAAAGAAGAATTCTAAAAGAAAGACTCTAATCACCACTCTTGATTAAAGAGATAAAGATATAGAGATTTTAGTGAGAAAAATGAGCTTTTGCCTTCCATTCGTAATCCAACTCAAGCCACGTTTACATGGAGGTAATAGGGTCTAATACCCACAATAGGGGGATTAGCTTTTACAATAATGAGGCAAATGTGCCAATAAGGAAACTACAAATTATTTAGGAAAATAAATCAAATTATTAAGAGGATTAGAATTTAAGTGAGCTATATTTTTTCAGGATTCTTCCTCCTCCTTCTAGAAGGCTCTACACCTCCAGTGGGCCCCCGCCACTTAGAAAATCTTCCTTGGTATGTGTAGAATCACCCCCATTAAAGCCAAATTTCAAATTGCTCCAAAATTTGAATTTTGTGCACACTCCACATTTTTGTCCTATTTCTCCCAATATTTGCAACCAATGCCAAATTTTAGCATGGGGCCAAAATAGACATCTTGTAGAGTCAGAAAAACTGGGTTGGCATTTAGGCTTCGTAAGGTAGGAGTTTATCTCGACCCAAATTCAGCAAATTTTCTGACAAAACCTGCACTATATGAGTTAGGTTTTTATCACTTTAGGGGATTAAAACACAACCTAACTCGAAATTTAATGACATAAGTTAATTCTCTAAGCTTTTCATAGAATCATAGATCTTACCGATTAGAAATTGTTTGGATAACGAGAAGCTAAGTCAAAACTGAGTGAAATGCTGGAGCGATGACCATCTTGACCAAGAAAGAATGGCTTGGACTTTGATGTGATGAAAGTGTAACCAAGAGTTAGTTTAACGCTTCATTTGCATCACTAGGTTTACTAGGGGTGCAATGCATTTTGTTTCTAATGTGAGTCACCTTAGTCTAATATTGTAGTTTTAGAGACATGTTGAAGAGGTTATCTATTCAATCTTCTATGGTGTCATGCTCTCATTATCGAGGTCTTAGATCATTCATCAAGTGCATGTCCTCATTTTGCTTACCAATTATCTACTGGACAGAAGTGAGCAAGCATGGCCTACCAAGGGCCCAAGAATCACTCATTCTCAGGGTGTAGAAATCACCCTAACCTCTTGGAGTAGTGAACCAAATGTTATGGTCCCTAACTCCTACCCTGGAGTATTTCTTAGAAACCAACCCTAGGCTATCTCTCATCCTTCTAACACTTTTGAGAGGTTGGCTTTTCAAGGTGTACCTAATGCGCTTAGACCTTCACCTCCTATTGCCCAAGTTCAACCTCTTCCTAGTTATATCGACATTGATAAGATTAAGAGGAGAATTAATAACAATGTGAAGACGATGATCAATGCCAATATGAAAAAAATGGTGAGAATGTTAACTAAGCAAGTAATTTTCTCAATTAGCATTGTCTAATAGGAGCTAGGTGTTTTTTTGATAAGTATTGAAAATATACATCATTTTAGGATCATTCAACAGCAATTCCTAGGGGATTATGTGTTTAAGCGGATGCTTTGCGCCCCTTTTTCTATGTTACACTCGGGTATGCTTCTTTGATATATTTTATAGGTTTTAAGACCTTTTTGACCTAGCATTGATCCTAAGTTGGATGCATTTTGACTCTCCACAAGCCCCATCCCATATGCCGGCGGGGTAATGAAGAAAAGAAGATCTCAGAACTAGTAGTCACCATAGAATGGCCCATAGCAATCACCATGATCCATGGTGAGTTGAAAACAACAAGCCCGTTCATCTTCCATCATTATGTGGCCGTGAATGATTGAGTTCTTCTATTTTAAGCCATCCTTGGTTGAAAGCAAGGGTATCCCCAGTCATCCTATCACTCATCTTTCTCTTTAGTTTAGAGTTTTCTAATCATTTTGGAGCAAAAAGCAAATTCGAAGGAAGAGATTGGCAATTGGATGCTTAGGGATTGAAAGATCATTAAAAAACTTCCATAGTTGCTGAGCATACTTTTCATTTTACTTGTTATTGAAATCTTTGTTAATTTGATTTGGATGATGTTTAACGTAAACATGAGTGAGTAGTTTACTTTAATATGTTGGCAAAACATTGATGTTGAAGCCCTAGTTCTATCACTTATGCTTGATCTAGCTTGGAATTATTCAATTATATCTTTTGTGATTGAACTGATGTTAGTGAGTTTGGCCTGATTTGTTTGCACATGTTTAGATAGTTCAGTGAAATACTGAAAGGAGAAACTCGCTATTGGACAAACAAGATTGAACTTGACTTAGCAAGTCTTAAAGGAGAGTTGCATGTTCAGAGGAGACATTGGCAATCAAGGCCTACAACAAAGTGTAAAACAAGGAGATTTGAAAGAATGGTAATTGAAATAGTGTAGGCGAATTTGGCTTATTTCGAGAGAAAATATTGAATTAACTTGGATTGTAATCCTTTAAGTCATCCAAACTAGAAAAGAGCACATGCTAAATCTAAGGATCTAACTCTTTGCTAGGCAAAATAAATCCCAGGATACTTCACTTTGATTGAATTCTCGAATTTGTTGCTCAATAGTCATTTGGCATAGTTAAACAACCCACTGAAAACTTGTCTTGTTTAGCATTTTTAGAAGGATAAAACTCAATAGATCGCTTTGGTCTCTGATGATGGTATTTAATCTAGATTACAACACCCGTGTGCTTGTAGCCTGTGTCAAGTTTTTAGTACCATTGTCGGGGATCAATTTATCAAATATTAAGCTAACCCTAGAGAATTGGCTAAGCACTTTTCTTTGTACCTTTTGATTTGCATTGATAGTGTTTCTATTAGTGTTTAGAGGAGTTATATGAAGTTCATTTCTATACGAACTCGATCCCTAGATTGAAAGGACTTACCTTTAAGGAGGAAGAAGCAAAGGCTGGAGAACCTTGATAACTCACATCCAATGGTCGCTAGAATCGTAGATCGAAGAAGGACCCTCAGAGATTTCATTTCCCCATGAGTCCAAGGCATCACTTATAGTATTACTTGAGCAACTATGGAAGCTCATGCATTTAAGCTTAAGTCCGCACTCATCTCCACGGTACAACAAGCACAGTTCGGTGGCGCCCCTATTGAGAACCCTAATCTACACTCTCGGTCTTTTTGGAGGTGTGTGATACATTAAAGCTCAATGGCATGTCTGAAGATGCCATTCACCTTTGTTTGTTTTCCACTAAAAGATAAGGCATGGCCATGGCTCCATTCATTGCCTCCAGGGTCCATCACAACTTGGGATGAGCTCATTAGGGCCTTTCTTGCCAAATTCTTCCCACTAAGTAACACAACAAGATTGAGAAATCAAATAACTACCTTTGCTCGAAGGGACGATGAGATGCGCTATGAGGAATAAGCTTGGTTCAATGACTTATTGTGTTTTTGCCCTCATCATGGGATCCAAAACTAGATGATCATGCAAACATTCTATAATGAAGTTATACAACCTGTACGATCCACCATAGATGCGGCTATAAGTGGCACCTTGATGAACAAAATGGAGAATGAAGCCTACAATTTGATTGAGGAGATGACACTCAATAACTACCAATAGTCCAATGAAAGAGGCTAACCCAAACGGGTTAGAGTTAGGCTTAAAATTGATGCACTTACTTTACTTCTGCTCAAATAAATGCTATTACTCAAAGATTTGAACTTTGTTAATGCTGCAAACTCAAGTGCCCCACCCTAATGTGAAATTTATGGTTCCATTGGCCATTTGGCTATGAATTGCCAAACTAAGAGTCCATTTGCCTAAGACACTAGCGACCAAGTAAATTATGCCAATTACAAGCCGAGACCAACCAATGACCTTATTCCAATACCAATAATATAGGTTAGAGGAATCACCCAAATTTATCATAGAGGCCTAATGCTCTTAGCACAACATAAATGAATGCTAGATCAACCCTTCAGTTTTAAAGGCCTTCTTTTCCCTAACAAGCTCCCCAAAAGTCTAACTTAGAGGTTATGATGGAGATTGTGCTTATGGCGCAACAAAAACATGATGAGTACACAAAGCAATTAGTCTCTAAGATAGACGTGCTTATAACTCATAATAGGATGTTGGAAGCCCAAATTGCCCAACAAGCTAGCACTTCATCTACATCCTTAGGTAGACTTCCTCATAAGCCCAAACCTAACCTAAGGGAGAAATGTAATGCCATGATTTTTAGGGGGGCAAACAACTTAAGAGGTCTAGAGGTGTTAGCGATGATGTGAGTTTGCATGATGATGAGAATGCTGTTGAGAACAAGGTGTCTAGTTCCTCTAATGATATACATGATGATGTTGTGAAGGACGCTAATGAGGTTCATACGGACCGTAAAAATACTTCCCTAAAATCCTTCACCCTGCTTTTGTCTTTTCCTCAAAGAATGGCTAAGGTTAAGCTTGATTTGCAATTCGGGAACTTTTTATGTGTCTTAAATGAACACTGTATTAATATTCCATTCACCGAGGCTTTGTCTCAAATGCCTTCCTGCAGTAAATTTTTGAAAGAGATTTTGTCTAATAAAAAAAAGCTAGAAGAGCATGAGACTATAGACTTGACTGAAGAATGTAGTGTTACAATCCAAATAAGCTTCCTATTATGCTTAATGATCCCGATAGTTTCTCCATTTTTTGCCTCATTAGGAATGTATATATTGACTGTGTCTCGTGTGATTTGGGCTCAAGTTTGAGCTTGATGCCCCTTTCTATATTTGAAAAGCTTGACTTGGGAGCATCTGCTTACAATTGGTGGATCATCCTATGAAATACCCCGTGACTATTTTAGAAGATCTCCCCATTAAGGCAGGAGATATGTATTGGCTGGTTGATTTTGTGATACTTGAGATGGAAGAGGATATGCGTACCACAATCATTCTTAGGAGGCCTTTCTTGGCCACCATCGGTGCTGTATTGATATGAAAAACAGTAAATTATCCTTTGATGTGGAGGTGATCATGTGGAGTTTAACTTGTTTAGGGCTTATAAATTCCCTTTTATTTCTGATGAGTGCCATAGAACTGATACGATTGAAAATTTAGTAAGGAAAAAGTCACTAACCATGTTTCTAGTGACTCTCTTGAGTATTTTATGTTGACTGACGGTACTTCTAAGGATGAGAATTCCGAAGCCGCCGTATCTGCTCACTTTTTGGAAGCCTCTCCACAAGTTCCTCCTTCCCTTACAAAGGTGAAAGAGCTCGTGATTGATGATAGGCCCTCGTCTGATGAGGAGTATAACCTCGAGGTAGAATTGAAACCTCGTCTGATAAGGAGTGTGCCCTCAAGGTAGAATTGAAACCTCTCCCTTCTTCTTTAAAGTATGAATTCCTTAGCCCCAATTCTACATATCATGTGATTGTCAATGCTAATCTAAGTGTATCTCAAATTGACTTTTTACTTGGAGTGCTTAGATCGCATCGTTAGGCCATATGATATACTATTAATGACTTAAAAGAAATTTACCTTTCCTTTTGTATGCATCACATTTTGATGGAAAAGATGACCGAAGGCCCTTAATTGACCAAAAAAGGGAGTTGGAATCCTAACATGAAAGAGGTGATTAAAAAGGAAATTCTGCAATTGCTTAAGGCCAATGTTATCTACTATATCTCTAATAGTAAGGGGTAAGCCGGGTCCATGTTGTACATACGAAATGGGGGATGACACTTGTAAAAAATGAGAAAAACGAATTGATTCCCACTAGGACAGACACGGGTTGGCACATGTGCATTGACTATAGCAAGTTAAACAAGGTCACCTATAAAGACCATTTTTCCGTTCCCATCATTGACCACATGCTTGAGAGGTTAGCTAAGAACTCCTATTTTTTCTATCTAGATGGATATCCGAGGTTTTTCTAAATCCCTATCACCATAGTGACCAAGAAAAGACACCTTTACTTATTCATATAGGACATTTGCACATAGGAGAATGCTATTTGGGCTATGCAACGCCCTCAATACATTTCAACGTTGCATGATGGCCTTTTTTTTCTGATTTTACTAAGGACATTATGGAGCTGTTCATGAATTATTTTTCTATGTATGCAACATCTTTTGATCATTGCTTACAAAATTTGTCCAAAGTATTGCAAAGATGTGAAGATATGAATTTGGTCTTGAATTGAAAAAAAATGTCATTTCATAGTACAAGAGGGGGTTGTCCTAGGGCACACTTTTCTAATAAAGGCATTGAGGTTGACAAAGCAAAGGTGGAGGTGATTAAGAAATTTACTATCACCAAATTTTGCAAAGGGTGTGAGGAATTTTCTTGGACATGTCGGTTTTTGCAATTCACTAAAGATTTTTTAAAAATTACAAAAGCTCTTACCCAATTGCTTGTGAAGGATGTGCCTTTTGACTTTACTGAGGAGTTTTTTAGTGTTTTTCTTAGGTTGAAAGAGGTATTAGTTTTAGCTCTAGTGATGTAAGCCCCAGATTGGGAGCTTCCTTTTGAAGTGATGTGTAACACAAGTGATTTTGCATTTGGAGTTGTTCTAGGACAAAGGAAGGAAAACAAGCCATATTCCATCTATTATGCAATCTGAACTCTTGATGTGGGTCAAGTGAATTATGCCATCACGAAGAAGGAGTTCTTAATGGTTGTTTTTGCCTTGGACAAATTCTGGCCCTATTTGATCAATTCTAAGGTCATAGTTTTCACCGATCACGCCGTATTAAAGCACATACTAAAGAAGCCCGACTCTAAGCCCCGTCTCATTTGATGGGTTCTTCTTCTCCAATAGTTTAATTTGGAGATTCAAGACAAGACTGAGCTAGAGAATGTGGTTGTCGATCACTTACCTCGCTTGGGCCTTGAGGCCCCTCCTATAGAAGAGCTTACAATCAACAGCTCATTGTTGGATGAGTAAATCCTTGCCATTCCTTATCAAACCACTCGGTGGTATATTGATTTGGTGAACTGTAAAGTATGTGAAGTGTTGCCTTCGGTTTATCTTATCCACAAAAGGAAAAGTTTTTGGTAGATGCTAAGTATTATGTGTGAGGGGAACCTCTGCTCTACAAGCTATGTGGAGATGGTATTTGTTGAAGATTTTTGCCGGATGATGATGTCTATAGTGTCCTTCACCATTAACATGCTTCGACTTATGGTGGGCACTTTGGTCCGGACAAGACTCTTGCTAAGGCTTTTTAAGCAAGCTTCTATTAGCTCACTCTCTTCAAAAATGCAAGAAAATTTGTGTTTACATGTTATCGATGCCAAAGAACGCAGAATATTTCTAAGGTGGGTGAGATGCCTCAAAGTAGGATTCTTGAAATAGGGCTCTTTGATGTTTAGGGAATTCACTTCGTGGGTCTATTCCCTCCATCCCACACAAATCTCTACATCCTTATGGTGGTTGACTATTGCTTGAAGTAGTGGAAGGTATTGCCACCCCCACCATAGCGCCCCTTAATTAAGCATGCTTTACTATTTTCAGTCACTATTCTGATTCCATCAATTACAACAAATAAACCCAATGATAAGGATGTTACCGTCGTCTAAAAGGACAAGGCTTGAAGCATGTGCACTAGAAATAACATAGTTAGGTGTAGCTTCAACCATATACCTTCGTGCATGATCAAATCATAGGCAGCCAATTGTTAACCAACATAAG
>NCQT01072327.1:3744-23642 GCA_002740465.1 Stenocereus thurberi
TTGCAGATCCCAAGTTTAACTGGACGGATTTAGACTTAGAGGTCACATTTCTAAGACTTTGTAATTTAGTTTTTCTAACCTTTCTTCTATTTATGATGACTTATTATGTAAGCTTTGTGAAGGTTTTGGAGATCTTTTAGTGAAATATGAATTTTAAAATTCAAAAGTTCCAATTTAATCCCAAAATTTGGATGTATTCTTTCTGAGATGTTTTTGCATGAAGTTATACAGTTTCACAACTATCTATTGTACTTACTTTGCACAAGTTCCTTGCCATTATGCCATCCTACTATTTGACTTTGCATTTCTTACCTTTTTTGTTTAAGAATAGAAACATAAAGTTATTTTAGGCGATTTCGTTCTTACCCTCCTAATAGTATTTTCTAGGTTTCTTTATTAGGGGCAAAATTATAAAGTCATTCTTGGAATGGGATTAGGGATTCCTTTGTCGGTGACCTTTTCTCCCACAAGTAAGTAGGTTTCATCAGGTATTTTTCACATCTCGAAGAACCTTGACAATTACAATGGCGTTCCTTTGTCTTTGATAAGAACAAGACTCTCAAATGCAGTCCCAAGGGCTTCACCCAACTTCGCATCTTCTCCCCACCTTTGGTAGGTATGAGTTTTACTGAGTGAAGGACACTCATTCTTCATCTATCCCTATCTATGGCAATGCTGATGTTGCTCCTTAGCTTTCTCTTCCTAAAACTATGGTTCCATTCCTTAGTGGGGTTTTATATTCTTTACCAAATGTCAGCAGCCTTAAGGAGTTTTCCCCTTATAGAGCTTTTGATTACCTTGAGAAGATGATTTACATTATAAGCTAGCACCAAAGAGGAAGTGAAGAAGCTGAGATATGCTCTATAGTTGGAATAATTTGATCATTTAGGGAGCAAATAGAGATTCTCAATTCCAAAAGAAACTGTCGTGGCTGAAAGTCGAGCCTCGTTCATCCTTAGACTAGGCTTACCAAAGGCTCTTAACCCTTAAAAAAGAGTTTAAGAGTGAAGAGATTCTTTGGAGAAAACTATTGATGCCGTTGTTTCCAAGACACTTGGGACCAATCTCTCTAGTTTTCAAAAGCAAGCTAGCGGGGAGATTATTGTAAAGATCATGAATTTCAATAAGAAAATGATTGAAAGGTTCTTTCTTCTTTTTCTTCTACGCTGTCTATTTGTAAAAGTGTGCTGTAAATTTTGGCCCTTTTATTAAAAGTTTCATGAATCTAGTTGTCTTGTGTCCTTGCTAGCAAAATTTCCCATATTCTGCATTATTAAGACTTGGCACATAATTCTTACTCTATTTTCAAGCTCAGATCACAACAAAATATACTAGGAATTTTATGATTTTTTTTTCAAAGTTTTATAATCATTGCGCTTTGAGTATAAAATCTTTTGGGCTAAGCATAGAATTATCCGAAAGAACTTTAAGTAAAGATTGACCTAAATTCAACCTAGTCCCTAACAGCTTAAAGGTTATACATATGCCGGATATTAGTTTCTAGGTTATACATATGCCATAAATAACCTTCAAGCTGCTACGGACTAGGTTAAATTTGAGCTAAGCTTTGCTTAAAGTTTTTTGGATAATTTTATGCTTAGCCAAAAAGATTTATACTCAAAGTGCAATGATTATGGTACTTTGAGGATTTCATTTTGAGAAAATAGAACATCATAAAATTCCTAGTATATTTTGTTGTGATCTGAGCTTGAAAATAGAGTAAGAATTGTGTGCCAAGTCTTACTAATGCCAAGTCTTACTAATGCAGAATATGGGAAATTTTGCAGGCAAAGACACAAGACACAACTAGATTCATGAAACTTTAATAGAAGGGCCAAAAATTACAACACACTTTTACAAACTGACAGTGCAGAAGAAAAAGAAGAAAGAGCTATTCAATCATTTTCCTATTGAGATTCATGATCTTTACAATAATCTCCTTGCTAGCTTGCTCTTGAAAACTAGAGAGGTTGGTTCTAAGTGCCCTGGAAACAGTGATATCAATAGTTTTCTCCAAAGAATCTTTTCATCCTTAAACTCTTCTTTAAGGGCTAGGAGCCTTTGCTAAGCCTAGTCCAAGGATGAACTGGCCTCAACCTTCAGTGATGAGAGTTTCTCTTGGAATTAGGCAATCTAAGCTTTGCTCTCGGAATGATCATATTATTCCAGCTCCAGAGTGGATCTCAACTTCTTCACTTCCTCTTTTCCACCAGTCATAATTTAAACCATCTTCCCAAGGTAATCAAAGGCTCTACAAGGGGAAAACTACTTAAGGCTACTAACTTTTGGTAAAGAATCTAAAACCCCAACGAGAATGGAACCACAGTTTTAGGGAGAGGAAGCTAAGGAGCAACATCAACATTGCCACAGATAGGGATAGATGAAGAATGAGTGTCCTTCACTCAGTAAAAGCCATAGCTAAGGAAGGTGGGGGGAAGTTGTGGAGTTGGGGGAAGCCCTTAGGACTGCCTTTGAGAGTCTTATCCTTATCAACGACAAAGGAACGCCACTGTAATTGTCAAGGTTCTTCGGGATGTGAAAATACCTGATGAAACCTACTTACTTGTGGGAGAACAGAATTCTAAAGGTCATCGATAAGGGAATTCCAAATCCCAACCCAAAAATGACTTTATAATTTCGACCCTAATAAAGAAACCTAAAAATACTGTTAGGAGAGTGAGAACGAAATCGCCTAAAATGACTTTACATTTCTACTCTTAAAGGAAAAAGCTAAGGAATGTAAAGTCAAACGGAACGATAGCATAATGGCAAGGCACTTGTGCAAAGTATAGTAGATAGTTGTGAAACTCTATAATTTCATGCAAAAACATCTCAGAAAGAATCCATCCAAATTTTGGGATTAAATTGGAGCTTTTGACTTCAAAATTCAAATTTCATTAAAAGATCTCCAAAACCTTTGCAAAGCTTGCATAATAAGTCATCATAAATAGAAGGAAGGTTAGAAAACCTAGATTACATAGTCTTGAAATGTAGCCTCTAAGTCTAAATCCGTCCAGTTAAACTTGGGATCCGCAACAAGATGGACCTAATTAACCACTCAAACATCATGTTCTTTATCGAAGCATCAAGTTCTGTCATAACAAGTGTAATTGAACACTTAAATCTGTAGCTTCCAAAGAACCCAAGCTTGGGCCTATAAATAGATTTCTAAGAGGACTCTCTCACCGTCTCTATCCCCTGGCCTTACTACCATTTGGCCAGTTGGATTGTTTAAAAGAAGAAGGCGATGAGAAAAATTCTTGAAATCTATTTGCTTAATGAGAAAGCCTCTTGAAATTTATCTATCCCATCATCAAAAGGGTTTCCAAAGGTTCCATTAACAAAGAAGGGAAAGGGAGGTGAGAAGTTAGAGCAACTATATTGAGAAATTAGGTTTGATCATTTATCAAACTTAGAAATTCAGAAGTGAAAGGAGATGACTATGAAAATCCAATTTGTCACACCTTAATTTATTAAGGAAAAAAACCCTGAAGTTAAAATTCAGTGCACACAATTCTAATTAGGGGAAAGAAAATTGAAAATTAAAAAGCCCGTGAAAGTTTCACATTAATTCCAATCAAATATCTAATTTACAACACTACTTTGAAAACAAAAACCATGAAAGAGCGAAAGGAATCTATAGGATAAAAGGAAATTGGGAAGTTTCAGCCCTCAAAAAGTGTTCAACGCTAGCTTTAAGTACGCAGAAGAGAACAACAGTCCATTATGGAGCTTAAAGACCTGAACCTTAAGTCCCTAGGTTAGGATCTTTACCCTAAAATGTCCTCTTCTTCTCTTTATGTCGTTTACATGCTATTGGATTCTTCTTCTATGTTCTTCCAGCCTCCCCTTAGCCGGACTTAACAACTTGTTTCTCTTTGCCTTCACCTAGATTAGTGTGCTGATGCGACCGATAACACCAGGATCTTCTTGTGCCACCATCTCTCTATGCTTCCATGCCTCTCGAGTGCAGATGCAATTGTGGGCACTCTCAGCATGTTCTCTAGCCCATTCGCTTCCCTCTTTGTGGCCCTTTAACTCATTATAAAGCTCCCACCTTTAGGCCTTAGAGCTCACTCTAAATGAATCGCAATGGGAACTTGGCCCAATTGCCTTCACAATCATCTTAAGTTAACTTGCATAGGAAGAATGGAGGACGAGATCTTAATATTAATTGAATCTCTTAATAACAGGCAAATATCTAGGAGATAAATATTTTAGCAAAGAAATCTGCTTCGACAGGGATTAGGATCTTCATACAAAATCTGTAATAGATTTCCTCTGAACCCCTTTATAAGCAACGCCAGGAAATAAATCAAGGGTAAATGGGAAGGCACAACCGTAGCTCTTCCATAATCTACTTTTATTTATAATTTACTATCTTACATCAGTGTGGAGGCTTCTTAAAGAGGATAAAAAAACCACTCTCCTCCTTACTGATTTTTTTTGCAAGTTCTATCAACATGCATCTCTTCCTCTCTAGGTCCTAAAACTCAGAAGTTGGAAAAACATCATTTCTATTGTGGATTAAAACAATTGTTATTGTTGTTGCCATTGTTGTTGTTGTTGTTGTTATTTTTTATCTTAAAAATGCAAATTAGCTTGTCTCAAGTAAAAGTCGAGGGAATTTTGGAGGAAACAGTCAGGTTCATAGCCTTGAAACGTAGGCACCTTTTTTTGAGTAACGTGAACTTTACGGTTTCCTAACCTAAATAATGTAAATGTTTAGGCTAGGAAACATGAGTTTTCCTTGACCAAAAAACCATGCATTTAAACCATTTCAAAATAATTTTTTTATTTGAAATTTTCATAATTAGTAAAGTCATTTGTGCAAGTTATTCAGGATAATGAAAACAAAAACTCCAGATTTATTTCTTTGCCTGGGTATTAACACCAAATGCACAACTATTGACACATTTGCCAAATCATAGAAGAGTTTCGAAAAGTCCCAGATAATCCTTTGTGTAGGAACCATATTACTCATATTAGCTTAAACTAAAGATCTAGATCCACATGAGAAGGTATAACACTTAGATGAAACGTATTCGAATATCGCCAATCCCACCGCCAGTCTTTACTAATCAACAATAACTTCCAATGTAGGCCCTATTTTTGTGGGGTATATTGTGATCCAGATGTAGGTAATCTTACTTCTAGGAGCACTGTTGGCGTTTACTAATCAAGTTGGGAAAACCATCTAGCTACACTATCATGTAAAGAATCAAGCAATTATGTAAGTAACTAAAGCATTAAAGCATGGATGTTAATTAAAAGGCGAGCAAAGATACAGTAGAATCATTGTGCAGAGATTTAACTAAGTAGTTGCATTTCCATAGTACTGCAAAACAAAGAATAAAGAAAACAAAGAAAATAATAAAACGAAAAAGGCAGGTGTGTGATCATAAGATGATATATAGTCTTAACACAAGCGTATATCAATCGTAGTACTTGATCATCGATTACATAAGGATGGGGTTGTTTTTAGCTAGCCGGACAACTAGCTAACCCATACTAATTAAATTAAAGCAATTAGCATGAAAACATAAATGATTTAATTAACATAAATTAATCCTAACCTAAACATGACTGAATACATGAATGAAACAAGTACTAACATGCAAATTAGTATAATGAATCAGAAAGTAATAAATTTTAATTAAAAAAAGTAGAGAGAGATGAAAGAAATTACCAGGAACCAATTGAACTGAAGGTGAGAATTAAAAGCATACTGAACTGAGTAATAAAAACTTAAACTTGAATTAAACTTATAGGTATATGGATTAAAGTTTTTAGAGGAAATTAACTAAACTAAACATACTCCAAAACCTAAACTAAGATGTTCTAGGATGGTGAAGAAATTGATGGTGTGATGAATGCCCCAAGTGCTCTATTTATACTAGAGGTGACCATCCGATACTTTTTGAATTGCACTCAAAATCTACAAGATTACTAAAATCCATCACAGTTAAACTTGTACTCCAAGCACCATATAAGGTTTGTATGCTTTTGGGAACTTGTCAACTTATGATAGAATTGGAGTATTAGAACTCAAGCTAGGGTGTTACTATTGGATTGACTCAATTTGCCAAATTTGTACTAGAACCCTCTTTTCCTGTCTATTGTCTCTTCTTTATGCCCCCTTTACACTCATTTGCCAATATTTCATCAAACCATTCTTCTTTGCATAAACACACAAATTAAATCCAAAAATAGTCTCAATTATATTCAAACACCCAGATCTTAGAAAGCATCTATTCTATTACCTTTGGTGACTAGAAAAATGTTCCTGGGTCTAGATTTTGTTCCTTCTCAAGTGAAATAAAATAAAATAAAAGCTACCTAAAACGCCTAGCCAACTTTCATATGAATTGCGATTGCACTTATTATGCGTAACAAGCCCTTTAAACCCCTATGTTCTCCTAATGGATGTGTGTGGTCTTGTGAAGGTGTACATAAAATGTACTCATAAAATCTTAAAAAATAAAAATTGGAAAAGAGAGAGAAAAAATAGAAAACCATTTGATCAAGCTTTACCAAATACATATAAAAGGAAAACCTGTGCACACTTTAACTAATCATATCACCCCTGTAATGCAAAGTATTAGACTATATACAAGCACAATGCACATATCAAGACTCTTGGCCCGATTAGTGACATCCAAACTCCAACCTTTTCACCCCACAATCCATGGTAAACAGTGAATCCATCCTACTGCCCGATGTACAAGTGTGCCATTACCTTATGAATTAGGTTTGCCAGTTGACTTTTCTGAATTACTTTAGTGACTCACTGACATAGGAAGCAAGTTTTCATAGTAGTCGTAGTGCCTCGAATGGTAAAACCCATAGCGCATTCCTCAAAGGAATAATTGTCATTTCCGATTCTAAGACTCTTTTCCAACTCTTTTTATTTTTTATCTTTTTTTGGACTCTTTTTTTATTTTTCAATTCTTTTTAATAGAAGTGAAAGCAAAACCAAAAATGGATTATATAAAATGACAAGTGGGAGAATCAACCATTGAAGCCTAACATCCTATGACAATGGTGATATACAAGAAAGGTTGACTCTTCAATGGAATGATAAGGTTACAAATTGCGGTATACAACAACACACATTTGGACTAAGTTCTGTCATATGGATGCTACTTATATACAACCTAATAGTAAGTCACAATTGGTGAAAGTCGATAAGTGATAGTACACTACCCAAAATCACACAAAAATACAAAATCCGTTTGGTTTTTCAAAAATTTTCCTTTTTTTCTTATTTTTGAAAAGTTCATGAAACATGACTTCCTCCCAACCCCACACTAAGATGATACAATGTTCGAATTGTAGGTCAAGTAACCTCAAGGATAAAGAAACAAAACAAAATGAAATAGGAATAAAAAGCTACTATTCAATTTACATTATATACAAGAGGGAAATGTTACCAGATTGAGGTGCGGATTATGCCAGAGCTATCTCACCATCCGCCAGAAATCACGAAGTGACTTTCGAGTATTAGATGCTCCAACTTAGCCTCAAGCTTCTACGATCAAATCCCATCAAAGTTTTTAGCAACTTGTCATACACACTGGAACAACTCAAAAATAGGTGAGTATAGCAAAAATAATGAAGAGTTTTTTAGATTATGTAACTTAAAAGAATCTATGTAATCACTTTTTGTGACAAGAGGAGAATCATAGTGAATTGGTGCCCTAGGTTAACCTATGTGATCTTCTTGGGAACAAAGCAAGTAAAGGTAAGCTTAAGTAAGGATTTTAGTAGGACTTCGATACTCTTATACTCCCACTATAATGTAGAATGCTTCGTAGTATCTCCACTCTCTTAGGTCTATTCTTCCGTGACCTTTTTTCTTCATCCTCAAGGGCCTAAAGGTAGCCGTCTATTCATAGTGGGCTAGTTGCTTGGTTTAAATAAGCATGGAGAATAAACTACAGAACTCTTGCCTTTATTTGTTCTCCGAGAACTGATCAAAACATGAATTTAATTCCATCAGAAATTCACACGGTTACGTAATCATGCTCACTACAAGTTCTCCTGAGATGCGAAACAAAATGTTTAGGAATTTGGTTGGCTAGAAGCTGTACAGTCTCCTTGCCTAGGATTGGTGTGCAAAATACAATTTTTCATGTGTTCTTGAGATAGTTTAGGTCAATTTAGTCTCATTTCCTAGAGTAGAAGAGGTGTTACTTCGTCCCTCGAGCCTAAATATTGGGTTACGGTATCAGTACTCTTTATTAAAAAGTAACAACTTTAGGTGTCTACAAATATTATTCCCCTCTAAAAAATGTTTGAGCTTTTCCATGTCTCAAAAATTAATATTTTCTCTTAACACATGCCACTTTTAAACTAGGGACCAGGCTGCACCTCGCAGCATAAAGGCATACATTTTCTCTAGGTAACAAACTTACAAGTACCCAATCGATCATTAATATTTGTTTTCTCTTTTAGGACATCTACTTGCCAAATTTTTAATATTTCTTTATCAAACATATTTTGTTGACATCCCAAAACATAACATGATATTTTGATACAATCCACCAGTATGTCCACAGTTATACCATTTTATCTCAATATATTACTGTCACCATAATATTTAGTTATGAAAAAAGGAAAAAAAAATCCGGAAGAGTCAAGCTAGACACTTAGCATTTTTCAAGGGACAATAAGTATGCCTAACAACTAAATTATAGATAAAGGGAAAACAACGATCGGTGTGATCGTCTACTGAAGTGCCAGAAACTTATATTTTATCTTTTGCTAAGAAAAAGAAGCTCTTTCTATTTTTTTCTTTCTTTTTAAATGTTCTATGTTAAAACTCATAAGTATGATAGCCAAAAACAAAAGATCCAAGATTTTTCTTTCTGATGAAAAATGACTGAATGATTAGATAGGGTGATGCTTCCACCATTAGTGGCCAGTCCCCTCCCAATGAGTTAATACAATTGCACTGTATTGTGTCCACTGTTGACCTTTTTAAATATTGGATGAATCCAAGAGGCAATGAAAGTAGAGATCTCAGCTGCCATAGTGTCAAGTCGTTAGATCTTTTTCATGTTATAAGATACATCTGTTGTCCTACAAAATCTTTAAGCATGTCTTCCCCAAGATACTACCAATATTACTGCCATTTTTTCCCTTTAGACTTTTCCCGGGAAGGATGCTGAGATCTTGCCTCCTATATTAAAGTAGTAATGATAACCAATGGAACAGGAAGAGCAAAACCTAAACTACAACTACTCTATACTTATTCGCTGTTTGTAGCTTATGATCCATAAATTACCCATCATCTCTATGATGCACTTACAACCCTTTTGAACTAGTTAGCACATTTACGTTATCATCTAATGCACAACCGACACATACTGCTTTCAATTTACAATGATTCACATTTGTTACTGTCAATTGGGAGGGTAGGAAATATTGGACGAATCAAACATCTTTAATTCAAAGGATGCTTAATTCGTGTTTTGCTATCTATAGTATTTCCAATCATGGAAAAACAAAAGGAAGGGAGGAGATTGGAAAAGCATATGAGTGTCCTTGCAAGCAATTATGCTGTAGTTAAATTTATTAAAGAAACGATGCGTGTGTTTTCATAAAATATGCTATCAGAATCTTTGAATTTTCATACCTTTTTGCCTTGGATTTCTGTTTTTGGTGGGGAGTGGGGGTCCTTTGGAAGAGGATACTAGTATAGGCAATGTGCTATTGAAAAGATATTACTGTCGCACAAATATTTAACATTCAACTATGTTGTACCTTGATCGTATTTTAAAATAATGAGTTGATTTATTCAGTTGGGTGTGTTAATAATTCCTACATGAAATGTTATTTATATTCTTAGCCACCTTTACCAAGTTACGGGGTTTAATTAAATTATTGAAAAAAAAAAATCTTGCTTAATGAAATGTACTTTGTTTCTTACGATTACAGTGATAAGATTAATTTGTTGAGTCATTCATAGCTTGCTAGGAACATAATTCCTTCCATTTTGACTTTAATTAATCATTATTTAATTATGAACAAGTTATTCCTATTGGTTTTAAGCAATGATTTATCAACTATATGATACTAAGTAAGGAGTTGATTTCTTGATTTCCACTTGGCTTCATTGATAGATGTGTATAACAACTATTTTTTCTTTTTTTTTAATAAGACTTGATTTATAAACTATATCAATCAGTGATAGTATAAAAATGTGGCAGCAGGGATAGAAAAAGGAAAGTAACATATATATCGACATGTAAAGCTTACAATTTGCAATCTTGTAATTTACAATCGAGATATGTATGCTTCTCCACAATGAATGGTGTTCTTAATGTGTTGTGAACTTTATGGGGCAAGCCGTCAATGGAGTAGCTTTTGTTAATTGGAAAAAAATCAAGTTATCAAACACTATCATTAACTTAGCATAAGCTTCACACATATGTAGTTCAACATATAGGCTCATAAAATCAAGCTTGTTGAGACAACTCCAAAGTAAGAGTTAGTTATATGTTGGTTATTTCAAGATAACGAATAGTTTGAGGTGCAAGGTACAGACAATAATAGTTATAATGCAATATCTCGCATGAGAAGTATGAAGTATTGTAAATGAACACACACTTTTAAGAGTTACTTATGTCACTAAAGAAAATAAAAAGAAAGGAAAAGACCAAGCTTCTAGCTTATCTCCTTCAAGTTAATCTTTCATAAGATTTCAAAGATAAATTGTTAGCTAAAGATAGAAGTCCAAATTAAGGTCAGACTCCTTCTCCTAGCTTGATCTTACTTTAGCTACTAATGGTAAGCCAGTAGGGGTGCTAATGGGGGGGTATGGGGTGAGTTTAACCGTACTCTTATCCATATCTATTTTCAAAATTAATACCTATACCCATACCTATATCCATCGGGTATGAAAAACCATACCCATACCCATACCCGTTGGGTATAGCAGGTATGCAGATTTTATTCAGGTACATATAAAACAAAATGAGTTAAACCCATTATACCCATAGTCAACCAACATCAAATAGCTAATATGTCACATGAACATCAAGTTTCTAACAAAATATCATACCTACCAAATACAACTAAAAAAGTTTTCAAATTCAAGCAAAAGATTAACACTCAATAGTTATAGTTTCTAATAAAATGTCCCACCGGAGTCTTGAATATAATACAACCTAAAGCAACTAGCAAATATCTAACTCCAAGCAACAAGCTAGAGCTTTGGATAAATGGGTATGGGTTTTATACGGGGAGGATATGGGGTGGGTATTAATAAAATGGGTATGAGGCGGGTATGGGGTGAGTGGGAGCTATAACCATACCCATGCCCATACGCATGCCGTTTTATCAATACCCACCCCATACCCATTTATTTCTCATTTTCAATACCCACATTCATACCCATTGGGGAAGGTTTTGCGAGTTTTTTAGTAGGTACGGGTTCTTTTGCTAGCTCTATAAGCCAGTGTTTGAGGCTCGACATCTGGTGAATAAACCTTTTGTGGAGTTGTAAGCTACTTGTTATTAGCAACGTATACTAAGCTGAGCCGCCATCATCATCATCATCATCTAGTTATACAACCTCTTGATTGCATCAACATGTCTCTTCCCTATGAGCATTCTGGTTCCTGGATAAAGCTTAAGAGCTAAGGAACTTCCTAGGGTAGAGAGTGCGTACGTAGATTTTGCATGGGACCTTGATGGTGTTAACTATTTATTTTTTTTTCTATCGAATGACACCACTAATGCAACCACATATTTCGTTTGAGGGGAATGGGGGATGTTTCTTGCTTACAATAGGAGTTGTTTGCATAAGAAAGTTTAGAACCCACTTTTTTTCTAGTTGGCTAAAAACTTAGATCCCCTTTTACTTTAGTACACTAGGTTTCCTCACCATATATAGATCAAAATAGCAAATTTCCGAATCATTATTATAGTTAACATGCTATAGTTATAAGTACATGTCTTTGTTGGCTAAAACTTTCATTTGGCTGTGTTGATGTGAGCTTTTTACGGCATTGATTATTAGTAGTTAACCATAATATACTAGTAAAACTAATGTGCATCTAATTGTAAAAACCAAGTGATGATAAGTATTTCATGGCTTGATACTTCTTACCTTCCATCAGTTCAAAGGAAAAACTAAGATGCCAAGCTTTAAAGTTAATCATGTATGTTTTCCAACTGCATATCATCATCATCATTAGTAGATGTTCCTCTTTTTAGTTCATACATGCTTCAACGCTTATAATATCTATAGGAGAATAAATTCATATTGTCTTACATTACACTAGTTCAAGAAAAGGAAATAACCAAAACACCAAGCTTTGAAGTTTATTATGTCCGTTTTTGCACTACATTTTGTCATAATTTTACAGAAAATTTGTTTTTGTATCACATACATTTTTTATGTTCATGACATTGTAGGAGAAAAAAAAATTACAAATTGTACTTCTAATATATTAAGTTGATCCTAAACTTGAGACTTTAGGGTTTCAGTTTAATATTTTCAAATCCAAATATAAAATACACAACCAACCCATATCTGACCTGCCATTTGCAGTACTAGGTCTATGCTAGATATACAATACCATAAATTCTTTTCATTTGTGAGATATTTTCATTTGGTTCATACACATTGACTATAAGGACATGTGAACTACTATATTTGGTTAATGAAATATTTGTATAGTCTATGCTCTTCCTATTATTTACATTTTGAAAGAATTGAAGAAATTCTTATATAATATTGAAAATTTATTGTTGAATTACTTTCGACAGAAACATATTTGAAAGAGATGCATGCTTAGAGGACATTATTTTCATATTATTTGTCTAAACTGAAGCTCAATGTATTAGTTTAAATGTACTGTGATTAAGTTAAAAATGAAATTGTGCGATAATATTTTATCATATACTTATGGCATCATCATGTATGGTACGCATGCATAGGAGAACTTATCTTATGTATTTGGTTAAGTCTCTGAGGTACTGGACTTTAAGTTATGCTTAGAGTTTCCTGGACTTTGACATATGTATATAGTAGATTGACTTTGAAGTGATTATATACACGGGGTTACTTGACCTTGATTATGTTCTTCAATACAATTGTTTAAATGACCTTGATGTTACGTTTTGGTATGTGCACTATCTTGATTAAATTCACCTTGAGAAGTTTAGAAAGATGGTTGACTGGTAATATTAACATATAAGGGTTATCTTTTTCAAGATGGTTGACTGGTAATATTAACATATAAGGGTTATCTTTTTCTAAGTTATTGTCTAAATAGTTTATGGTGATAATGTTGTTTTCAGATTAAACATGTGAGATAAAGCATATCACGTTTGATTCATGGAATGATTATGGACAATATCTTCTGTAAAACTTTTCCAATCATGAGAATGATTTTATTGTGATTATATTAGGAAAATGCAGTTTGATTTTATGAATGATTATGTTTAAAATTGCACTAATACCTTTCGAAGTCCAAGAGTTTTCTTTGATATACTCATGCTTATAGAGCTATTTTTTGATACTCGTTGATTTTCTAGATCATTTCAAAGTCATTGTGACTAGACCATTACTATTTAAGTTAAAGAGTATATTCTTTCATTTGTTAAATAGATAGGAGGATATCTGATTCTTTTAGAATATAATTACATTAACAATACATGTCGTACTCAAAAGTAGACTTAATGGACCTATGAGAATTGTAATAATCTTGTTTATGAGAATGACTAATCAAATGTGATTGACATTATTGGTCAAAATTGTGGAAAATCGAAAATAGAATGTCTAGAGCTGAATCTTCCCAAATCAAAGTGAGAATCTCGTCAAGAGCTAACAATGGAAGATGTAAATCTCATATGATTGCGAAGTCACTTCGATAGAAGAACTAGTGTTAATAACAGAGAATTTCATACTCAAGAGATGCAATAACTAGCTAAATTTTTTCATTATCTAATGGCTTAGGGTATAGTTCTCTGGGGAGTAAGCTAAGCATGTAAATTCAACTTTCCTATGAGAATTGTGTGAAGTCTCCATGCCTTAGAAGAACTTAGGTTCCGTTTGGACCTTGAAAAATTTGGTGGAAAGAAAATAATTGGGAAAGTTACTTTTTTTCTTGTGTTTGGTTTAGAGAAAATTACAAAAAAAAAAAAAAAATACAGAGGAAAGTTAGGTAAAAAATTTTTAGAAACAAGTGATAAATTTTTCCTCATAAAATTGTGAGGAAAGTTTGAGAAAAATTCTCAACCTCCTCCAACTTCACATTGCTTAAATGACATCAATATGACTCAAATGATTTATTAACATTCAAATTTCTCGTCTAAATTCTTATATTTTTTCCTCAATGCAAACAAGAGAAAAAAAACTCATTTTTTCCCTACTTTTTTTTCCATCACATTCTCTTTCCTTCAGCTTTTCTTTCTATTAAATTTTCTAAGGATCAAATGTAGCCTTAATGAGGGTTGGTCAAGATTTGTGATTCTATGACCAAATGTGAAGACGTATGGGTGAATAAGCGCTTTAGGACTTTGATATGTTGGAAGTAGTCTTGGTATGTTAACTTTAGGAAATATTATAGTGAATTAATTAAATCCTTATAGGGACCATAGTGGAAAAGTAACCAAAACATAGGTGTACTTCACGAACAAGTCATTTTTTGTCCAATATTTATTTATGCTGTAAAAATGATTTAAGTTGCATTCAAAATTTCAATTTTGGTTAATTACTATATTAAGCTCCTTTTATGGTGATGTCTTCACCTTTGGGACCTTCACAGGTTATGTGTAACTCACATTAATATTTTCTTACTATTGGTTTTTCTTTAAATGATAAGACAGTACAGTATATCAATGAATAAATTTTGCTATTTTGATGTAACTCGACATTTAAATGCTTTGGAAATGATAAAACATGATTGTTCAGATTAAACATTGCTGATGATGGTTGGCGAGTGAGGATTTTCAGATGGCGATTCATGACATGGCTAGTTCTCACTGCACTGCCTGGCAGTGTGCTAGGGAGCATAGCTCTGATGCTTAAAGTTAGAAGAAAATAAGAATAAGGGGGATAAGTCAAAGAGAAAAGGCAACTTGTAGTATTTTTAGGGAATGTACTCATGCGAGTTCTCTAAGTGACATGATGATTTCGCCTTAGTTGGTGTCTCTAATTCCAAGCAACAAAAGATTCTACGGCCCAAACATGTGATGAGAGCGACATGTCATCAGCCATAAAAGATGGAAAATAGAACTATAACTCTTTATTCATAATTGATATTTGGAACTAACCTGGGCTTCCCTTACCCTTAGTTAGTACTAGACATCTACCTCCCTTCTTTAGGGCTAGGGGACTTCACCAATGATAAATACTAGACATCCACTTTTGATTATTCTTGGAGTTTATGAATATCAATTAAATTTTATTGGTGTCCACCTTAGACAATTTTAAGATTTTTCAGAATTTTTAAATGAAATTTTTTTAAAACAATAGCCAACAACTGCTGCGGACACCATACCTAATAACATAGATTTGGCCTTGCTTTACCTAACCTTAGGCCTCTTTTAGCCCAAAAAGGGCTAGGTATAGGTTGGAGTTCTTCTTTGGCTGGTGCTTGACCTTGAGCTTCCTTTTTTAAGGCCTAAAGGAGGTCACGGTACCTCTTTGCTAACCTCGGGGCACCTTAATGTCCTAGAAACTAAGTAGAGATCGGAGTTCTTCCCTTGGCTGGTACCTGACCTCCAGCTCCTAACCTTAGGAGCTTCAATAGGTTGGATACCTTGTTACCCAACCTCAAGACATCTTTGGACCTTAGGGGTGAAATGCAGATTGGGGGTCTTCTTTTAATCAGCACTCGACCTGCAAGTCCCTCACTTGGGAGCAGGAGAGGTTAAGTAGTCTTTTCACTTGACTAGCAAACACTTTTAGCTCCGCAGGGTCAGGCACAACCAAACAAGAGGATAAACAAAAGAAAATAAGGATAAAAAAAATTTTGAAAAGGTATTCTTGATTATTGATAAAATGTACACAAGAAGCTTTGATTAGACAAATATAATCTTAAAGGTAAAAACAAGAAGGTAGGGCTAAAACTAAGCTAATGAGTATTCTAAACTTGGGGCATTCCTTGGAGACTAGACACTTTAGTGTGCACCTATGTCTCATGGCATTGTATGAGCTCGTAACCATAGGAGTCAAGCTGGGTTCGAAATTGAACCATTTGAAATCTGGAAGGCTTCTAGCAAGGTTTTTAGCCAACACTTCTGGCAGAAGGTTCGAGCAAATAGTGTTTCATAAAGCTGCAACATAGAATAAACCTTGAATGAGTTGTGGACAACCGACTCGTCCAACACATTCCTCAGCCCTAGACCACACAAATGCAATGCACATTTGTTTAGATTCAAGAGGAATACATCAAGTAAGGGGAGGAAGAGGGTATTCAATCATCCTTTTAGTATTAAAGTTAATGTTTATTCCGTAAAGTATAATTGGTTGTAATAAATTCAACCACCATTATGCATCATTTTCCTTTAGCTGCCTTATATAAAGAATGAATGCGAAGAAAATAGTCATAAAGAGCCACATCTTCACATCATTTAACTTGTCTTTGGAGTCGTGCTAAGTACTTGTGAGAGGTCAAATGCTTAGGAGGTCCGTACAACTTGTATTCAAGGTCCACTCATCGGACTTAGATAGGTCCATGTGTTATGTCATAATAGGGAAACCTATTTGCTCTAAAGAGATATAAGCCTGATTCCTAGGCTAAAAAGGAGATCTCCATAAGGGGCCAAGTGAAACTAATATTATGCAATGATAAAAAGGTGAATGTACTCAAATCCTTTCATAAATTTCATATTAACCCCTAATCTTGAGAGATAAAGCATATAGATTTTCCCACACTCTCACATAAATTTGCCAAGGTATGTGACTCTCTTTCCTTCATTATTCATTGTTTTTCTTTAATAAGATGTCTTAATATTTTTTGTAACTTTCTTTTCTAGGCCCTACATAGGGGTATGTAGGTGATAACATTTCAAAACGCCCCAAGCATTCCTAGCCAACAAAAAGTCACTGAACTTAACTTTCTAAAGAGAGAGATGGTCGTTCGGTCGTAAGATCAATCGCTTGGCCAACATTAAAGTACTAAGTATCCCTAGAGTATCCTTTTTGTGGGCAATACAGACCACTAAGAATTAGCCTTGATCAGGCTTACTCTAACTTATGCATTTTCACCTTTAGTATCATAAGTTGAAAAATAGAGCGTGTCGTGTCCCTATCAAATCACCATAACATCTACCTTATAATGCCAATATCTGTACATAGACATGTTAGAACTCACTATGGTTGTTAATCTTGCAAAGTTGAGCCGTACAATTCTCATCAATGATAGGGTTGATTCCTCGAGCACCCCAGTGAGGTATGACCCAAAAGATAGCCTGGGGACGCATTATGTCCGATCTTTACTTGGCGACCAGCTGGAGTGAAACATGGAAATCTTCCACACTGAGTATCACTTCCTTAGTGAATCCAAGCCTTCTGAAAGCCTGCTTGCAACATAATGAAAATCCCTCCTACGAGGTATGTCAATGTGTAAGTAAAGTCTCTCAATCTTGATTTTAATTTCCCTTATCTAAACTTACAGAGGAAATTATGTGAAAGTACAAATCTTGCCTATAAATTTCTTTCCTTTTCCCTTGAAAGAGTACCTCAATCCACATAGGAAATGGCTAATATGCCTTTTATAACTAATTAGGTTTCATCTCAAATTCAAGAAACAGGTGTCCATCTATCTATGAATAGAAATGAGATTAGGGATGAAACATTCCAATCTAGAATGGTCATCAGCCTAACAAACCTCATAATAACACAACCGCCATTCGAAACGAAGAGGAGAGGGAAATTGTAGAACCAAGGATTTCTAATTGAATATTTAAACAATTTAAAACCTAAATATTAGTCAATTAAGGTCCGACGGGGATGTCTCAACACTGTATCTTACTAAGAAGGATGCAAGTATTTGAACCAAGAGCGTAATAAATGGTATATTGGTTACCATTATTAAATCCTAAATTGTACTAAACTAACTAAAATTTCTAAGACAACTTATCTATAAATTTGATAGTCTTAAAGTCAACTACTAAGTTAACAGGCCATATTGCTGTAATGCTAGATTTAATCATCATCATATATGAGCAAATCCTACCCACTAAAACTTTATGCCCAAGGTCCCCATTAAAGCACATACCTTAAAACAAAACATTTCAGACATGAGTTGGTCAAATTCAGTATAAACTATGAAAATATAAACAGCCAACCTGAAAGGCAGTATAAAACAATTTCAGGAGAAAAAGCTTAGTTCTCGAATAGAAAGATAGAATCTTATACAAATCACATCATTGAGGCTTCTGGGATTCACATGTATAAATAATTATAGAAAATTTCATCTGAAGTGTAAGCCAACCTAGTGTTGAAAGGAGTAAATAAGTTCAATAATTTCAAGAATGTTATAATTTTGGAACCAATAATGGCACAAGAAATCAACTCTATGTTCATCACAAGAAAATCTCGACCGCCAAAATAGGTACATATGAATAAAAGACAAGTTTGGTATAGAAGAATAAATCTTGGCAAATCTTTAAGCTCCCAACCACTTTGATCATCTCACATTTACAATGAGTCATACATTAAGTAAAATCAGAAAACTACAGAAATAATACTAGAATAAAGACCAATAGTACGATAAGAAAGCATAGTTGAATTTTTTAGTAAATCATAGCATAGATGGTCAACTTAGGTAAGATGAACATTAAGGGTAACCACACACAGGACTTGTCAAGAGGTTAACTTTGCGCGATTATTATTTTTCAATGACTGTAATACACAATAGAGATCCTGTAACTTTTAATAGGAAACATGAGAGCCCATCTAGGTAACAAGGAGAAAACTCAAACATGAGAGTTTTTAGTCATTTAACTCTAAATCAAGGGTAAAAGGATTTTTAGTTCGGAAGAAACCAATTCTTAGCCATTGCAGTTCAAGAATTAAGAAAATAGGAATATCTTCAATTGAAACTTCATTCATTTCAAAATTAAATTCTAGAAGTTAGGAGTTCAACCATAAAATATCATAAAAGGAATCACACATATGCAACATTTTAAGACTTTATATTTTCAAAAAAGTCCTTCTTGGGCTTGTTTATGAGAATTGTCATATACTTCATAAACAAGTAGATAAAATCTTTAGACTTGATTTACCGAAGTAAATCACAAAAATCTAATTCCAGCATGATATGAATCATTGAAAGCATAAATAGTACCTAGATCAAAGCAATAGTTTAGCAAAACAAATCTTAGGTCGGATATGAAGATGATACTAACTATTACACACAAAAATACTGAAAGTTTTATCATATACATTACCTTTTGCGCACTTGTTGATGGCTCGAGCTCAATCTTGATAGAAATAGCATAGGTTAAAAACCATATTATGTGATAGCCACCCTAGGCCCTCCAAGACATCCTAAGATTCTCTTAAACATCCAAAGCCTCTAGATTTCATGTACTTACATAACTATGCATCAACTTCATTTTTATTAGAAAAATTCATCTTTACGCTGCAGGTTCAATAGGATTGTATTTTCACATCCAAAATTAAATTCTCTAAAAACCATATGCAATTCCGATTGGATTAAACAACTTCAACTTGAAATCATTAGGATGTAAACTAAAAATCTTGTTTCTAGGTCTGGGTTCATATTTGAACTCAAAGTTTGGTAAAAATACCGAATCATACAAGGTATCCTTCAGGTAAATTCTGCACTGTTCGAGTATAGCTCTCTTTCCACAAAATTCCTAATTAACAATTCAAAATTTAAGTATAATTAGAGATATAACATATGAAA
>NCQT01072328.1:5578-16396 GCA_002740465.1 Stenocereus thurberi
TCAAACTCTTTGATATCAACAAGCAGCTTTAATGCATCATACCATCCCCCAGATCCACTTTATCCCAAGTGGCTATCTGCGGATACCTCTCCCTATCATGCTTCTCAAAACATTTTTTGTGCTCATAAAACCACACCTATGCGTGTCAACATTAACTTAATCATTAAATTTTAACCTATGGAACTTAAATGCAAACTATATCTATCAAACAACTACCACCAATAATACTACATATCATAAGTGAAATTGTTTAGAAATGAATGCCTAAATTAGGAGGGTAAACTCATTCATCTGTACGTCAAACACTTCTCCTTTAAAAAACTTATTCTACATCTCCTTCAATGATTCAATCAACACTTGCCACATAGCATTAGCCCATGAATACTAATCCAAGCCATCTATATCCTTGAGATACTGTTATACACCCAATACTACTCCATAAGGTGTACAACGGAAAAATAGCCCACTTATGACTATTTCACCAAACAATTGCAGCCACTACCTAACCCGTTCCTCACCCCTATGAGCTTCATACAACTTCATCATCTGCATGCCATGCCTAAGCAACTTTAGCTTCTTGCTACGTTTCTCCCTTATCAATTTTTACCTCTTCTTCTCAACATACTTTCACACGAGTTCTCTCACCAACCTCCCCAACAAAGTTCGGTCAGATGCAACCCCAAACTCAACTTGCTTACCGGCCATTGGCAACTCAGTGAACAAAGTGACATCAAACACTGAAAATGGAACCACCCTATCTATCAACCTGAACGCCTTCTTTCGAGGTACCTATGACATGGCGAGCGCAGTCGCTAACTCTCTCTGTACTGAAAGTCTTCTACGCTCGAGCACTGTCTTGAATATGGTGCACTCAACCGCGTCTTCATGATAATCTTTAATTTTCTTCTTAAAATCATGCATTAATTCTAGTGTGCACGTCCCTCTAGTAGTTATTGGAACTGGACCCCTCTCTGAAATTCCATTAACACCGCACTAAACCATCACCTGCCTCCTTACGACTCCATCTTCTACCCTCTCCAGGCACACCTTCGCCCTCTTACTGCGAGGGGCATTTGTGCTCTCAGCCTCCTCATGTGATACTTCTTCTTCATTGCTCCCAAAACAATCCCCTATGTCTGACTGAACGGAGGTCTCCTCCACTAAAGACATACCCCTTCACTCTTGGCCTCTTCTTTGTCTTCCGGGTCTACTCCCTGATGAAATCGCTAAATCATCATCCATCATAGTCCCCTACCCCTCTTCACCGTCAAAGGTGAGTCCTCACCCCTATCGCTTTTGCTTCTACCTCTTAATTTCATTATAACACCTGTAACATAATGTTAACTTCGTCAGGACTAAGGCTCATTCAATCAAAACACCTTTACTTACATACAATTCATTCATTTATCAGAATAAATGCATACATTATTGCCACATTTTCACCTCCTTCATATATCAAACATATCATATTACCACATAACTTTACTGATAAAACAACTTACTACAAACACAAACATTCTTGGATATCGACCTAGTTATTTTGGTTATCAGCCTCACCTTATCTCAACTAAAATTTGGGTTATATACAACTTTCTCCCCCCAATACCCTTACAACCAACCTGGGTTACAATTTCCATCCATAGTTTGCTTCATATATAATTAACCACTTTTTTTCACTAACAACTAACCAAGGTTATCCTAATGCATTCCTTGGGATACCCATAATGTAATATCTAAGATAACTAGAAACAATCCAGGATTATCCTACTATAAATTCTATTCTTTCTAATTCCCCTGTATGGATACCACTTAATCCTGACACTGCACATTTACCAAATTGATACATTACATCCATTCATTGCCATCATTTGAAGTATTATCTCCCCAAACAAAGCACCTACTGCACACCTTATGCCTAAAATAGCCATGATCTTTTAAACACACTTCATACACTTCTCATGACCACCCACTCTAAACTACATATAGTGTGGTTTATCACAACCTCCAATTTTCCAATTTCCACACAGCCTAGGTTACACAGTCCATGATACTGGATTCATTACTCTTGAGTTACATATTCCACAATACTCACAAGTAAATTTCCCAGTACATTTTGAATGTTCTTTTTTAAAAAACTTTTTGGATAGCCTTAATCGAGAACCTTTGTAAATAAGGAAAAAAAATTGATATCATAATAACTATCCATCCTTCCCCCTCAAGGCCTAATGCCATAGTCCAAAGATTTTTCCTTGGAACGCGTCAGTTCAAGGCTAATCACATGTTAACTGAAAGCATCAATCTCATTACTGAATACACTCAGTGCATTTGTTAATCCATGCTTCAACTTTAGTTATTCTTTTTTATAGTGGTCGAGTTATCAAAACTTTAGCCCATTGATGAATAAAGACATCCTTTTGCTCACTACCATGGGACTCCCACACCCTGATCCACCTAGACTATAGCTATTGACCTAATCTTAAAGGTAATCGAAGTAGAAAATTATGGAAATACACTAATAAGATGAGATCTTTCACTAAACCTAGAACATGATAGATTTAGGGGCTAATTAAACATACAATCAACACATACAAAGTACGAGAAAAAAGCTTTTCATAGCTATAACACAGATATCTTAGTCGTACTATACGTAACATTTCCTTAGGTGATACATGTGATAAGCCCTTTAGAGTAATTCACCCTTAGCAAGGTAAATTTGTGTTTCCTAGGGTGTACTTCATCATCTGCAATGTATGAACTAGTTTATTGTCTGTTCGGTTCTTAATCAGATAAAAATTCTGTCACTCACTATTAGATTTTTTCTCCTAAATAATCTTTAAAATTAGATAATTAGTTTAATTTTGTGTTTGTAGGGTAAAATGAGAGAAAAACCCAAAAAGGAGGCCAAGCCCAACCCAAAAAGGGGAGGAGGTCCACGCGCATGCCACAAGCTCTAAGTTCATGCCACCGCTCAGCAAGGGTGTGCTAAGAAGAAATTTTGCAGGGTCGTTGATAGAGATTTGGCAGGGTGCCCCGTGCCGGGGGCACAACTGTGACAAACTCTGTAATTTCGTTTTCCTTTAATTTAGATAATGATGTAAGGGAAAAGAGGGCGACTACGGAATTTTAGGTGATTCTTCATTTTTCAACAGCATTTTTCTCTGTAGTAGCTTAGGTGGGACTCCTTCTCTCTCATCTCTCCTCCATTAATGCGAAAACAAAAGGTTTAAGCTTTAGTGAGTTTTAATAGTAGATTTCTTGTTTTCTCTCTCCATTAATGCTTAATCCAACTTCCTCTCTCTTAAATTTCTACAAAGATTCAACTTTTTGAGCATCACCATTTCCCACAGCTATGGGTTTGATGCTTGAGGGTTGTGGGAGGATGGGGTTTGATCCTTAATGGATTGGAAACCTAATCCATCCCTCAAAAACTCAACATCTCTCTAGTAATTTCTCTCTTTTCTTCTTTCTTCCATTTCAACTATTACGATAGTTGAGGTACAGTACTTTGAGAATCCACGGGTATTCAGTGCAATCAAGGCATCAAAGGAGGTGATATTGCTTATTATTGATCAAGGACGCTTGGTGTTGTTTGGTAATTTCACTATCTTTTTTTGATTGCACTTGTTTTGATTAATGTAGTTTAGCTTAGAACTTGAATTCTCTTGGGGTGACTTTTGAGGTGAAATTTGGATGTGTTGATGGGCCATGTCATGCCCAGTCCCCCATTTCTTGCTTGCTATGTGTTTTCTAGGTGTTTAAGGTCATTAGTTAGGGTAGGATTAGTGATAAATTGCCTTGGACAATTGTTATTTTTAGTATTATTAGATTTGTATGTTCAGTCTGTTTAGCTAAATTAAAAATTGAGATAACTTCTAAAGCTAAATCATTGGTAAATTGCCCTTCATCTTAGTGAACGACAAAACCCCGTGCTCATCACAGGAAAATTCTATCTATAAAATGGTGCTGTTCCCGGGGATAATGGCGTTTGATTTGCTTTTGATTTAGATTTAGTGTGTGTATAGTTTTAGATTGGGATCATTTTTTTGGGAAAAAAATAGAAGAAAAAAATTGAAAAAAGAAAAAAATCATAAAAAAATGGGAATGCATAAGTGCTTGGACTAGATCACGTAGTTGTGGGAGACTGATTCGTGTTGAACAACTTCCCTACCCTCGTGCAAATCGGACCATAGTTTTTAATCCCGAAGAGATGGTGGAAGAACAAGCCCAAGGGCCTCTGACTCTAAGGAGCCTTACTCAAATCTTCTACCCATTGAGATCAACTAATCCATCTTACTTTCAAGCTCCTCAGCTCGATGGGGGTGTTCAATTCTCCTTCAGTCCTCAATACATGACCATGCTTCCCAAATTTAGCAGGGATGGTGATGCTTACCTATTCCTATGCAAATTTAAGGAAATATATTGGATGATGCAATTCCTAATGTGCTACAGAATATTGTGAGGTTGTGCTGCATTCCTTCACAAGATTCGACAAAGAAATGGATGCATAGCCTCTCGGCGAACTCAATCTCCTCATGGGATGGGTTTGTGAGGGTATTCTCGAGAAAATATTTCCCAAATGGTAAAACAGTGAAACTGCAGAATGAGATTAACCACTTTGTCCAACTTGAGAAGGAGTCCTGTTGGAAATGTTTTGAAGATTTTAAGCACTTGCTTGCTCAACGTCCACACCATGGGTTAGAAGGGTGGCATTTGTGCCAAATTATTAATGCGAGTCTTAACCAAGGCACTAGAACCATGGTGGAATCTATGTATCAAGGAGGGTTTTTGAACAAAAGGGAGACTGAAGCTTGGGATTTCCTAGAGGAATTGGCCGAAAAGACCTTACAATGGGAAACTACTAGGGATGAGAGACTAGGTGCTAGGATTAATCGCCAAAGGGGAGGATGTCATGTGGTGGTGGATACTACATACATTTATATTAGATTTGTCACGTTGGAAAACATATTACAACACCAAGTAACTATCCTCCTTCCCAAATGATCTCGTACTCTCAATGTCAATCTACTGATCATTCCCTAAGTGCATGTCCCTTGTTTGTGCAATAGTTGGCTACTAGCCAAGAGCAAGGTCATGTGAATGCGGCCTTCCAAAGGCCAAAATTCAATCCTTACTCCTCTACTTAGAACCCAGGGTGGGCTAAGCACCCCAATTTTTCATGGACTGGACCTAATACTTTGATGCCTACCAATCAAGGCGTGAGTCCTCAAGGGAACTCATTATCTTTGGCTTATCAAAAGCCACCCTTTCAAAGGGCATATAATGCTCCTGAGGGCCTTCCTCTTCCTCAACCACATGTGGATCAATCATATCCCTCTCCCAGGTATAATGAATTAGATAAAGTGAATAAGAAAGTTAATGACATAGAGAGGATGATTAGAGAACTTAAGGAGTTAATTGAGAGAATGATAAAGCCCATGAGTGAACAATTTGCTTAATTAGCTATGTCTAATAGGGAGAAAGGGGGTTTTCCTAGTCAACCTGAGGTAAACCCAAGAGTAAACTCTTCCACTTCCTTTGACCCTAATGATGCCCAGAAAGTGAATGTCATAATTGCTTTATGGTCGGATAAGAAACTGAACACTCATATAGGTGGGCAAGTTGTGAATGAATCCCTTCCCCTGTCATCTTCTCTTCCTTCCCCTTAAGGTGATGATGTGTACCTTTCTCCAATGACTCGAAACTCATCAAAGGATTTGGATGAACATAAGAAGAGTGAGTCAATCAATGATTCTACCTCTCCTAAGGACTCTCCTACTCCTTCTTTGGGTGTTGTTAGACCTCCACCTCCCTTCCCCAATCGGTTGAAAGGAAAGATGATGCAATCCTATATTGACAAGATTAGGAAGACTTTCTCCCAAGTCGAGATCAATATTCCCTTGCTTGATGTGATACAGCAAATGCCCCCTATGCTAGCTTTCTTAAAGATTTGTGCACCACTAAGAAAGCCACTAATATCCCTAAGCGGGCATTTTTAGCCTCTAATATAAGCTCTATCATTTCAAATCATGTGCCTATTAAATGTAAGGACCCGGATGCCCTACGGTCTCAATTGTGATTGGTCACCACAACATTCACGGAGCCCTACTTGACTTAAGTGCTAGTGTTAACCTGTTACCCTTCACGGTATATGAGAGGTTGGGTTTGGGGGAGCTTAAGTCTATAAAAATGATTCTTCAGTTGGCCAGCCGTTCCACTAGGCTTCCTAGAGGGATGGTTGAGGATGTATTGATCAAAGTAGGGGAATTAATATTTCCAGTGGATTTTGTAGTCCTAGAGATCGATGGTGCATTATGTACTGAAAATGAAATATCGGTCATCCTTGGTCAACCATTCCTAGCTACCTCAAATGCTCTTATTAATTATAGGGATGGGAAGTTGACATTGATATTTGAAAATATGACTATGGAGTTGAATGTGTTCAATGTGCAAAAGTAACCAATGGGCTTTGATGATATTGATCACCAATCCCTTAATTGGGTGAGTGACCTTGCATTGGGCGAAGTTGGGATTGATTGTGAAGAAGAGTCAATGTCATGTGTGTATGAATCATTTTACATGGAGTATGAACCCGAATATGATGTATTTGCATTTGAAGATCAATGTGACGACTCATTCCATGTATCCATTCTTACATTCTTCACTTCTGTGTCCTCCTCACCTCATCAGGCATCTCCTAGTGTGTCGACATCTTCCTCTTTTGATCTGAAACCCCTTCCCAATACGTTCAAGTACGTATTCTTGGTTCCGAATGAAACTTTTCCTGTAATACTTGCGAATGACTTGAATTCGGACGAAGAGAGTCAAGTCTTGGACTTATTAAGGGAAAACAAAGAAGCATTAGGGTGAACCTTAGGAGACATCCATGGCATTAGTCCGACACCGCATACACGTTGAGGACAATACCAAACCATTCCACGATCGATAAAGAAGATTGAACCCCACCCTTCAAGAAGTGTTAAAGAAGGAAATCCTTAAGTGGTTGGATCATGACATTATTTACCCCCTCCCGGATAGTGAGTGGGTGAGCCAAGTCCAAGTTGTTCCTAAAAAGGCCTGGATAAGAAGGCGTCGAGATAAGAGGTTGACCCTTAATTAGGAAAAATGTAATTTCATGGTCAAGAAAGGGATTGTCTTAGGTCATATTATATCTAGCAAGGGTATGGAGGAAGACAAAGGAAAGGTGGATTTGATTGTAAACCTTACCTCCTTACTTGTGTAAAAGATGTGCAATCCTTTCTTGGGCATGTTAATTTTAATGGCAATTCATCAAGGACTTTAGCAAGATTGCTAAGCCTTTATCTTCCCTCCTAACTAAGGAAACACCCTTCCACTTCTCTAAGGAGTATGAAGTGGCATTTACTAAGCTTAAAGAGGCACTCACTACTGCACCCATTCTGCATCATCCTGTCTAGGGAGAATCTTTTGAACTCATGTGTGATGTATCATGTGGTCGGGGTGGTTTTAGGCAAAGAATTGATAAGAAGCCCCATGTAATTTACTTTGCGAGCCGTACTTTGAATGAGGCACAAGTGAATTACACCATGATTGAAAAAGAGTTTGTGGTGGTGGTTTTTAGATTTGAAAAGTTTAGACTTTACCTCATATGGTTTCAGGTGATTGTTTTAATTGACCATGCCGCCTTAAAACATCTTATGGAAAAGAAGGATGCAAAGCATAGGTTAATTAGGTGGATTATGCTTTTATAAGAATTTGATTGTGACATAAAAGATAGGAGGGGTTCTCGGTAGCCGATCACCTATCTAGGCTAGTGGTACATGATGAATATGAACCCCCATTTCTGATTATTTTCCCGATGAACAATTGTTTAGGGTTCAAGAGGAGCCATAGTATGCGAACATAGTGAACCATTTAGTGATCAGGTAAATGCCCGAGGGGTGGAACAAGAATGATAGGGATTGTTTTCTATTCACGGTCTAATTTTTCAAATGCAATGACCTGTATTTGTTCAAATATTGTCCGGACTAGATTATTAAACAATGTGTCCCCAATGATCATTNNNAAAGGGTCATTTCTTTTTGCCATGATCAGTCTTGTGGATGGCACTTTAGTGGAAAAAGGACCGCTAAGAAGGTTCTTCAAAGCGCATTCTATTAGTCGACCCTATTTAGAGATGCTTATGAATATTGTAAACGATGCTTGTGTTGTCAAAAATGGGCAAGATAGGCAGGAAAGACATGATGCCACTCACCCATATCGTTGTTGTGGATATATTTAATTTGTGGGGTCTTCATTCTATGGGGTCGTTCCCGAATTCATTTGGAAATGAGTATATTCTTTTGTGTGCAGACTATGTGTCCAAATGGGCAGAGGTCGTTCCCTCAAGGACGAGTGAGTCCAAGGTAGTGGTGAGATTTTTGCGAGAGAATATCGTTGCTAGGTATGGGATGCCTAAGGCCATCATTAGTGATCAAGAGAAATATTTTGATAATAGGTCCTTTGATGCACTTCTTAGGAGGTACTCAGTCCTCCATCATATGGCAGCCTTGTACCACCCACAGACTAACGGTTAAGTAGAGGTGTTGAACACACAAGTCAAGTAGATTCTCGAAAAGATCGTGAATAGGAATAGGAAAGATTAGGCAAATAAGTTGATTAATGCACTTTGGGCCTACTGGACGGCTTTTAAAACTCCTTTGGGCATGTCACCCTATAAGGTGGTCTTTGGGTGTCTTTGTCGCCTCCCTGTTGAGCTCAAACATTAGACTTGGTGGGCTATTCAGACCCTAAATTTTGATGTGACAGTTGCCGGTGAGGAGCGGAAGCTTAACTTGAATGAATTGGAAGAGATTAGGTGGGAAGCATATGATAACACTCGCTTGAGCAAAGAACATGCCAAACTCTAACTCATTAATAGGAAATAGTTTTCTCTGGGTCAAAAGGTGCTATTGTATGATTCCTGCCTTCACCTGTTTCTCGAGAAGTTACAGTCTAGGTGGTTTGATCCTTGTGATATGGTTAGAGTATTCTCCCATGGGGCGGTCAAGATTAGGTACCCTACCAAAGACCAAGTTTTTAAGATGAATGGGCATAGGTTGAAGCCCATGTTGGAGTTACCAAGTGAAGAGGACGTGGAGTGCGTCTTCCTCCATGAGCCTCTTCGCTCTAACTAGTTATGTGGAAAGTTTCTTATACAAATATGCATAGTGTACATAAGTGTGAGTTTTTAAAAAAAAGAAAAAAAGAAGGAAAAGAGTGCAAAATAAAAAAAAGAGTGAAAAAAAGAGGGGTTTGAAAATTTGAAAAAAAATGATAAAAAAGGTAGAGAAGAACTAAAATGAGTGAGAAAAGGAAAACGAGAGAAAGAGAGGTTTAAGGAAAAGAACGGAAAAACAAGAGAGGAAATTCAAAAAAAAAAAAAGAGAGAAGAAAGTCTTGACAACACAAGCAGAGTGAAAAAACAAAAAAGAAGCAGAAGGGAGGCAAAGATTTGGCATGGTGTCCCCATGCTAAGGGGCATGAGCGTGCCACATTTGAGGAAAAAGGAAGCAACTTCCAAAGATTTGACACGGTGCCACCCTGCCACGCAGCATGACCGTGCCCTTAGCAGCCAAAAATTTCATGTGTTAGGAAATTGGCATGGGGGCACGACCATGATAGCTCAAAACTCACTTAACCGATCGAAGTCCTTCTTCTTCCTCATTTCTTCATCAACCTAGCTGCAATTTTCTCTCTCTACTGCGACAGTTTTTCTCTCTACTCGCTTCTCTCTCTCTCATTACCACTCAAAGCTCACCCCAAATCCCTCTAATTTTCCACCAAATTTACCATTTCTAACTTTCATCTCTCATTTCTACCACAAATTCTCTCACTTCCATATCTCATCCCCAACCTACCAACTTTCTCTCTTTAAAATCCTAACCTCCATTGTTGTGGTTAAAGGTGGTAGAGAAAGAAAGTGTGTATTTTTCTTCCATTTGAGCACTCAAAAGGCTTGAATATTCATTCAATTGGCAAGATGGGTAAGAACAGAGTGGGTGACGCATCCAAGAGACCATCTCTACCTAAGAAATTATCTAAAATATCCTCATCTCAAGCTCCTTCATGCACAAAAGGTACAAAAGATGCTTACACTTTGATGTTGCCTCCTAATACTAGATGATTAATGTTTTTAAATGATCAACAAAGGTCTAACTATGAGATTCTTGGTACTAAAAAAACAAGTGAAGAAAAGTTTTGGCACATTGAGCCTTTGAGGCAATTAGGGATGTTAGATGATGTTGTGGCTTTATTGATAAATTTGGGTTGGTTAGAATATGTGGAGATGAAATGCATGGCCCATGACTAGCTAGTAGTTGAGTTTTAAGTTTATTAAATGTGGATTAGGCTGGTTCACATAGAGGTCAAGAGGTCCTTATTACCATTTGTATGTTTAATGTGGACCATAGGTTGAGTTTGAGAGAATTCAATAATTTACTTCGCCTACCAATGCATTTGGGATCCTTGTGGGATGCGCCAAGCTGGTGGCACACCGATCCTGTCTGCTTGAGCATCACTTGCTCAAAACGAAAATCTTATACTGACAGGTTCGAGTGGCCCCCTGTATATGACCCTAGGCAAGCTAAGGCCGCTTATATTTACACTGTTAACATTCATTACTTGCATCATTTGATGGCTAACATTATTTTAAGGAGAAATGATAGCCAGAATGTTTGTAGGAAAGCAGAGTTATTTTTGATTTGGTGCACCTTAACTGGGACCCATGGCGACACTGGTACATTCATCATTCGTCACCCAGTGGAGGTGGGTAAGACTACCCTTGAAAATGTCATTGGTGTG
>NCQT01072328.1:49165-59452 GCA_002740465.1 Stenocereus thurberi
ATTTGTACTCTATAACTAGTGATGCTATCATCCTTGCACCTAACCTCATCTTGTGATATTCCAAAAAGTAGATGAGGTATGATGTCATTGTAGACATCTAAAAAATGTCTTCTTTTTATAAGATACCCGATGACGACAAACCCATCGAATAAACTTAGGGACCCTTGGATATTGAAATGAAGAGCCTTAAAAAATGTCAACATCCCTTGACCCACACATTCAAAGCCAAAGCTGCCCATCAAAGACTAAAAGAACCCAAAAGCCCAAATAGGTCCAAATCGATGGTGTTCGGTATCTAGTTGAGATTCATTCCATATTTTTAACCCAGGCTGCATAGAACTATTGAATTTATATATTAGTATTCTTTATTGAATAAGTTTTATAAGTTTGGATATTAATATTCTTTATTGAATAAGTTTAGATATTAATATTCTTTATTGAATAAGTTTTATATGTTTTATAGGTTTTATAAGTTTTATTGAATGAGTTTTATAAGTTTTATAAGTTTTATTTAATAATTATATAAGTTTTATTAAATAATTTTTATAATTTTTATTAATATTCTTTATTGAATAAGTTTTATAAGTTTTATTGAATAAAGTTTTCCTGAATGAGTTTTATAGAATAAGTTTAGATATTAATATTCTTTATTGAATAAGTTTTATACGTTTAGGTATTAGTATTCTTTATTGAATAAGTTTAGATTTTGAAACTATTGAGTTTAGATATTAAAATTCTTTGTTGAATAAGTTTTATAATGACATATTGTGCATCACAATCTGATAAGCAATGGAACATACATAAGTCGATTATTAAGAATGTGCTGAAAATGACTCCTATTTAGCATTTTCTATATATATCCTCTTTCACACTTATCTTACAATTAGGAAATGAGTTTTATCAAAAAACACAAAAAGAGTTCAACGGCAAAAAAAGAATAACGCAAAACGGAGGTCGGATGAGAAAGTTATGGCAAAAATAAGTTACACTGTCTGCAACCTAGCCTAAGAAGTCAGCTGGATTTCTGCCTAACAGAACCTGACCCGACTTCTTTTTTTTTTCTAGCCTTTCCTCTCAAAAACCCTAGCCACTAACTCAAGTAGAGAAAAAAATTCTAGCCCATACAGCACCAACTCCCGAGAAACCCTATGAAGCCTGCGTTTGTTACAGTTATAAATTCAGTCCTTCATCTGTCCACCAAACATACAACAAACACCTCAGAGATTCTAAGATAATACTGAAAGGCTCAAAGAACCTAACCAAAACCATCTCAGGTCTATCCTCAAAAACTCTTTAAGGTACAAGTCAAGACTTGATACTCTCGATGTCAGGGTTATTTAAGTCACTCAGACATCTATCCTCAGCGTGCTAATCTTTTAAACCTACCTTTTTGTTCCTCTTTTGTTCTTTCTTTTGTTTAGCTTTATTTAATTTCAACGATGTAATCTTTCGTAATCTAGTCCCCACCCACTGTAAACATTTAATTCCATCTTTTCTCTTTTCGCTTTTTCCTAATTAATGTTTTAATTTACTATTATTGTACTTAATATGCTGCATGTTTTTTTTTTTTAAGTTAGTGTGAACTAATTCTACTTTCCCATTTTGAAGAGTAGAGGTCGTCAATGATAACGGGCGATATCGTGAAGGATTCCATCACAATATCATACATTTTCTCCCAAATCTGGATCCTTGGTTCAAGCCTATAGAGTCATATGGCCTTACTTTAGGGATTATTGTGGGGCCTTTCAAAAACCTATTTGTTTTAAAGAGTGGACTTGGTTTGTAAGTTTCCTTAAAACCTCACTGGCAACTCTATTGAATAAATTTCTTTTTTATTTCTCACATAGCCTTTTTTTGGACTGGGTAGAATAGGAATTTTCACTTAGGAAGCAGATTACGCCTCGGGATTTAGATAGTGCTGTTGTTTGAGCCAGAAACTTGGGCCCTTCTTAGCTCAGGAACCCAGATCATAACTATTGTCTAGCCTTTTGACCAAGTTAGTTAGTACTTTTTAGGACCAGGTGGGGTTCCTGAGTCCGAGCTGAATCTTTTGCTGCAGTAAATTTAAACCATGCAACCTAGCAAGGGGTCTGAACATTCATTGGGGACTGCATCCAAATTCTTAGATGTGATTCTTGCAGTGGTGACTCCACTAGGAATTTTGTTTAATAAGGTAAGATTTGAAAATTAAAATGAGAAATTGTTTCAATTCCACTTGCATTAGTCATTCTTAAAACATAAGTGCTGCCTAACTAGGATCAACAACAGCTTTAGGTTAAGCCTCGCTATTGCTCACTCGAAAAAACACTTGGTCACTCGGTGGGCCTGTTAAGACTTCCAACTGAGCGGGCAAGTGTTTCACTAACTCGCTTTCCATAGTCCACATGATATATAGGAAAGCAATCAAATGTTCTAGTCTTGCCATTTATCATATGGAACATAACTCACAAGATGACTGTTCTAAACCTTACATAAACTAGTTCTAACTTAGAAGTTTGCCTTAGGTACGAATTCACGTGGATGTGTGATTTTGTGCATGCGTAGAACTCTAGTCGACTTTCTAACCTATACCAAAGACCATGTGTTGATGCTTTAGGGTTTTACAAAGTCATCATTATATCTAAGGACCTAGGTTATGGATGTTGTTCTGAACCAGGTGAGGGCAAGGTCAGGTCTAGTACTACTAAAGGCTAATAGTGCTCTTCGATAATTAGGTTAAGTCCAAATATTTTGATCTTGCATTAAAAAAGGACTAATAAGAAGTTATCCAGTTTTTAAGCCTTGAATGCATCATAACATGAAGGTCGACTTCATTAATATAGGTCAGATCACTTTAAGTAATAAGCTTGCAAATCTTGTCACATGATTAGGATAGTCTAAAATCAATGGTAGGTTACCTAGGCCCAAAGAGTCATGCATAGCCCATGGGTCCATCTAGGCTAAAGTTCATAATGTAACCCATTAGACTTTTAGAGTCCTAGCCAATTCTAGGTTGTGTCTAATCATGCATCTTATTCATAGTGCATAATTTTAGTTAGGACTAAGATACTTAATCCATGCATAAGTCTATGGTCCATACATTATACATACATTCTCTAGGATTAGGATCCAAGCATGAGCCCAGAAAGATCAATTCATATGCCTAAACTAGCCTATTCTAGGCAAACCAAGCTAAAGTCATGTGTAGGACCAGTACAAGTCTATTTGAGATAGACTTAGATCCAACTGAGGCCAACAAGTCAGCTGTTTAAGCTCAACTTAATATCCAATCTTAGTGAGGCCTGATTTCTTCTAAAATTTACTAGCCTTCATCTAGTATCTTGAACGTATCCCTTCTATTGTAGCCTAAATGTTCAAGCCTACCAAGCCATTATTGATCGCAAGACATTAATTATTCCCATCAGGCATCAGCCTATAGCCAATGCTGTTAACCTTTAATTTCCATTATTCACCTCGATATAGTTTATTCCTCTACACCGTTAGCTTATTGATCAAGATAGGGAAGACTAGGAAGGTATCAAACCAAGAGACTTTTATCCCAAGAACAAGCTAGAAACACTCCACCTACAAGTTCAAAGATAAAACCAATGTCAAAGTCAATGTCTAACCGTTTACCTATCTAAATGGCAGGAAACAATGAAATGGCTTAGCTTATGAAAATGATGAAAAGAATGTAAGCTAGGATGGACGAAATTGAAAAGAAGATGGAACTAATGGCTATAACGATCCCAATCTGTATCAGGGACACCTCAAAGGAAGATGGTGAAGGCTCCTATAATGAAGGAGATGAAGATGAAGTGAAAAGAGAGGTAGATGGCAAGAAGAATGAAGAAGAAGGGGAAAAGGATCCCCTAAAAATCAATCCATGACTAGATCATACGGAGCAGTTACTCAAAGAATTCTTAATGTTTAATAACTATTTTGCTGATTATGTAGGATTTACTTCAACCCCAAAAGGAAATTACCCTCAAAGTTTACCATGCTAGAAATCAAATTTTATAGGCCTGAACACCCTCACCATCATACAAAGAATTTTTTTAGTACTATGATTTTAAAGAGAATTGATAAGGATATCTTCCACATCATATTTCCTTAGACATTTGAGAAGAACATAATGAGGTGGTAAGATGCGGTTAGCCCACAAAAGGTCATGAATCATAAAGGTCTTTGTAAGGAGTTTATGCTAACTTGCTAATTACACTTAAAGACATGGAATTGATCAAGCAAGGGGAAAAGGAAGGCCTTTCTGATTTGGTTGCTCTAGGGAGGGAAAGGGCCACCCATATAGTCGACCGACCCTCAGAGGCTAATCTAGTAAGGGTGTTTATCAGGAACCTATAACCCATAAACAGGCAACACCTAAGGTTCACACCGTTCAAAAACTTCACAACATTAATAAATGTCAGTGTGCTTGTGGAAGACAAGGTGGTTTAAGAAACATCCACAAAAGCTACTAATAAGTGGAGGGGCAGCCATTAGAAAAGGGATAAGAAAGACGGTGGCTTCATAAACAAAGAGGTGCGTGCTCTAGTCTACTGCACTGACCATACCCTATTAGAATTACATATACTCAAGCACTAGAATGCTTGGTTTCTAAGGGTAGGATCAACCTCCACTACTTAAACCAGAGACATGATGCTGAGGATTGTTGGGCTTTAAGAATAAGTTAGAAAGCATGTTTAAGTCAGGGTAACTCTCCCTGCATAAGGTTGCTTAACCATTCAACAATGATAGCAATCCACTGGCTCGCATGATGGCATTTTAGGCATTTTAAACTGCCAGAGCGAAGAGTGGGACCCATCTATTTACGTATCAAGTATAGATGGATTTAAGCCCAAAATCCATATACTAGTGTATGTCTATAGATTACGAGCAACCATGGAGAAAAACCTCCACACAAGAGGCCCTGAGTTTTATTGAATTTAGAGGATATGATGTGTCTTAGTCATACTTAGTTTATAGTCATGTGTTGAGTAGCCTGCTTTCCTTTTCCATCATAAGTCGAAGTTTGATGTAGTCTTGATTCATTAATAAAATCATTGCCTCTATTTGTTCTTTTGTCTTGCATAGAACACTTCTATCCTATGATGAATCCAAGTTAAACAAAAAAAAAGGGAGGGGCTAGCTTGAAAATGTTACAAGGTGAGCAGCGGAAAGGAGAGGGAGATACATAAATTTTAAAAATATAAAAAAGACTAAGGATTTCAATCCATCCATTGAAAAAAGGTAAAGATCAAAAATTTCTTTTCAATAAGTCATACAACCTTAAAGGACATTCTTAGAATAGGAGGCCTTCTTTGGTAACCTGCAATAGTAAGCTATGGCTTGGAACTCTTTGGAGCCTTCAAATGACTCTATGTCTTCGGTAACCACATTTTCCATAACCAGGCGTTTAGAGTGTGTCATGGGTGACATCAATATCGCAATCAGTAATCAAAGAAAGAGGGTTGACAAATGGTCCCATCTAAAGAGAGAAGAGAAAAAAAATAGAAAGGAAATGAAAAGAATGACCAAAAAGAGAATAAAAAGCTTGAGAAGAAGAATAATAAAGAAAGAAAAAAATGTTGTTTTATACAACCTCATCACATATGCACATTGTTGGGGATTTATTAAGGGTTATGTGAGCCTTTCTGTTGATTAACTTCCTTAGGCACCCTAGCCCTGAAGCCCACCTTAAGATTTCTCTGGGAAGTATCCATCCTTTAAGTTGCATTTTCTTACTTCCCAACTACAATTAATCTAATGCCATGCCGGTTATGCAGGCAACCTCTTTGAGGCCCGGCCACAAAGATTAATTTTCCAATAGATTTTTTGTTTAAAAAAAAAAAAAGAGGTTGGTTCAAGAACCTGAAAAGGTAGGCCAGGCAAAAGGAAAACAAAAATAAAACCTCGGGTTTTGAGGATAAAGAAGCATTCTATTACCTACTCTCAACAAATCAAATTTGGATAAACCATTCACCCATTCTACCACGTCTTCCCAATCATCATGGCCTCCGATCATCTCTATTCCAAAATTCAGGACTCTTTATCTCAACCTCGACTACAAATTCAAGAGTGGATACTCACTCTATATTCTCAGCCTTTCTAAGTGTACACTCATCCATTATGCAAGATAGGGGACTCTTTCACATTTACCTAAACAATTAAAGCCTCTATCATTATAAATATTTCTTAACAAGGACATAACAGTGTTATTTATACTAAACTAGGGGCCATCTAGGTAGCACCAATAAAAACACCTTTGTTTGCCATATCCCTACCCATCTAGGATTTTTGTTCCAATAAATAGAAATTGAGTGCCTCTTTAAAACAAGAATATTTTAATGCAAAATTAAAGGTCACTCATTCTTAAAAAAGCAAGATTTCCTATCATGGGTGTCTCATACCTCATGACCTAGCCTAACCCAACAATCACTCAATTTTTTACCCCTCATGCTATAGTATGTTGCAGCTTAACCTACAGAACAACATTGTTCCTAATCCATTAGTCCACTCAGTTAGGCCTTATCTAGCGGACCCCAAACTTAGCATCAGACCCTCACCTACATGCACATGAGATTAGGTCATCATATGTCACTGCAGTTAGCATAATTATGTCTGCATAGTCAGCATACATGCATACTTTAACCTAGGCCAGCAAGTGCACCTTCATCAACACATGGTTCTTTAGCCTATTTACTAGATTGCCTACTGCCTAGATCACTTCGAAAACCTAAATTAAAGAAGTAAGGACACATAATGCTGGTCAGTTTTACATTAGAGGTTATTAAGATTGCATTAACTCCTATCATGGAAGATGTCCATGCTTTGATCCTCCTTTTAATTAGGCTCAGTCAAAGTAGGGGGCTCTATCCTCAAACCTAGTTGTACACAAGAATGGTCGCTCCTGTATGGGCAATTTACTTGCTATCTAATAGAAAAGAGATCAACCTAACTTTAGGCTCAGACGTTGCCAAGATCTTCAGGCTCACACACCACTAAGATCATAAGGATCTGACTATAGGTTTTTAGGCTCACATGCCACTAAGTTCATAGGGATCTGGCTATAGAAATTCGGGCTCTCACACCACAAAGTTCTCAAGGATTTGGCAACAAGTTTTTAGGCTCACACATATGTAAATTCGTAAGACCTAGTTACAAATCTTCAGGCTCTCACGCTATAAAGTTCTCAAGTGTTTGGCCACAGATCTTCAGGCTCTTATGGTATAAAATTTATAAGGATTGGGTAACAGATCCTTAGGCTTCCATGGCACTAAGTTCTCAGGGATCTAGCCATAAATCATCAGGCACCCACACCATCATCATTGGCTCCCAACATATTAGGACACTGCTGGCTCTCGGCACAATGGGAACACTACTGACTTCCAGTGCAATGGAGCATTTTGACACCGCTAGCTCTCGACACAATAAGAGACCACTGGCCCCCGATACAATGCGACATTTCGATAACATCATTGGCTCCTGTCACAATGGGCTATTTCGACACCACTCGCTATCGGCACAATGGGGCATTTCGACATCGTTGGCTTCCGGCACAATCAGACATTTTGACAACGTCACTAAATTCAGGCACAAAGAGACACTTCTAACTTCTGGCACAATGGGATAGCACTGGCTCTCGACATATTTTGACAACACTGGCCCCTGGCACAATAGGAAATTTCAACAAAATGTTGGCTCTAGGTACAATGGTATATTTTAACATCGCTGGTTCCCAGCATAATGAGATATGAATACTTCCTGGCATAATACGATATTCAACATCGCTGGCTCCAGCCACAATGGGACATTTTGACACTGCTGGCTTCCGGCACAATAGGACATTGCTGACTACTGGCACAATGGGCATTGCTCACTACTAGTACAATAGGACATCATTGGCTCCTGGTACAATGAGACATTTTAATAGTACACTGGTTTCTGGTACAAATGGACATTGTTGGCTCCTGGTACAATTGGACATCATAAGCTCCCAACACAAGGAGACATTTTACCATCATCGTCTCACAAAAAAAGTAGGCGGGCCCCAAGCTTCGGGACCGTCAATAGTCAAGTTTAGGCATCACATCATTAGCCTCCACCACAACAAATGTGGATGGGTATCAGGCTTCGGCTATTCCAGCAAACAAGTCTAAGCATCGTCACTTTCAAATAGGTAAGCACAAAAAAAGTTCTTTACTTTGACCTTTGCCTTAAACTCGGACAAGGTGTGGGCTAACTGCAAACATCTAAAAGGTGTGTTTTTTTATAAATTGTTCGCATTGAAAAACTAATCGAATAAGACTTGGGGACCCCCAGTATTGAATTTTGAGTCGTAACATGAGCCAAAATCCCTTAACTCACACATCCAAATACAAATACTCCACCAAAGGCTGAAAGAACCAAAAACTGCAAATAGGCCCAAATTGACTATGTTTTGCATTTAATTAGGATTCATTCCTTATTTCACCCCAGAGTGCATAAAACCATTGAGTTTAGATATTAATATTCTTTATTGAATAAGTTTGTAAGTACATATTATGCATTAAAATCCGATAAGCAATGGGATGGATATAAGTCAATCGTGGAGACATGCAATGAAACTAACACCTATTCTTTTGTTTATATACTCCTCTACACTTATACAAAAATTAGGAAATTAGTTTCATTAGAAACTGGGCTTAATAAGCTTTCAGAAAAGGAAAAAGAAAAGAATTGCTTAAAATGGAGGTCAGGTAAGAATGTTATGGGCGAAACAAATTACATTGCCTATAGCCTAGCCTAGGAACTCGACCTGGTTCCTGCCTAACAGAATTGACCTGACTCCTTTCTTCTGGCCTGTCTTCCAGGAACCCTAGATGTTAACTCAAGTAGAAAAAACCCTAATGCATAGGGTGCCAACTCTCAAGAAACCCTAGAAAATCCTTGTTTCCTATAGGTATAAATTCATCCCTTCAAGTAACTTTCAAACATGCCACCAGACCTCAGAAAACTCTGAGATAATTCTGAAAGGTTCAGATAAACTAGCCAAAGCCTGCTCAAATCTATCCTCAAAACCCTGTAAAGCACAAGTCAAAGCTTGGTATTCTCGCTTTCAATGCTAATCTTTCAAACCCACCTTTCTCTTTTTCCTTCCATTCTTTCTTTTGTTTAGCTTTATTTAGTTTCAAATATGTACAAGAACTACTAATACTCCTTTTCACATGACCAAATCATCTTAGTCTGGTTTCTCTCATCTTATCTTCTGTGGGAGCTACTTTCACTATGTTGCTAATCACCTCATTCCTTGTAATCTTACATGGTTGTACATCTACTGAATCATCCTTATCTCTACTACCATCAACCTTTGGATTAGGGTCTTTCTTATTGGCTAGCACTCAAAGCCATACAATAATGCTTGTCTAACTACAATACGATAAAACTTACATTTTAATCCCATATGAATCCTTTTTTCACACAACACCCCTAACGTATTCTTCTATTTTTACTACCCCACATTAATCTGGTGGTTAATGTTTTCATTTCTTTCTCTTGAAGGAATCAGCTTAAATATTTAAACTTTTATACCCTTGGTATTGCTATCCTATCGATGGTAACTTATGTACTTCCCACTTCGCCTATACTAAAACCACACTTCAAATATTCAGTTTTCGAGTTGCTTAACTTAAAAGCCCTAGATTATAGGGTATGCCTCCATCACTCCAACTTATTATTAACTCCAACTCTAGTCCCATCAATAAGGACAATATCATCTACGAATAGTATACACTAAGATACGCCATCTTAGATCTCCTAAGTGAGTTCGTCAATAATAATAGGGAAAAGAAATGGGCTTAAAGTTGATCCCTAGTGAAGTCCAAATCAACAGAAAACTATTAGTGTCACTTCCTGACCTCCAACCCTTCATTTTAACTTCCTTGTACATATCCTTAATAACTTACATTTATATGCAACTGACACTCCTTTCTCCTTCAAGTACCTCCATAACATTTCACATGTTACTCTACCATAGGATTTCTCTAGGCCTATGAACACTATATGGAGATCCTTTTTTCTATACCTGTACAATTCCATAAGCTTTCTAAGTGGGTGAATTGCCTCCATTATTGATCTTCCTAGTACAAAACCAAACTGGTTCTTTAAGACTGAAATATCCTTCCTCAGCTTTCTCTTGATCACCCTTTTTTCATAACTTTACAGTATGGTTAAATAACTTTATATCTCTATAATTGTTGTAATTTTGAATATCTCCTTGGTTCTTATAGAAAAGGACAACTATACTGAATCTCAATTCACTGGGCATCTTTA
>NCQT01072328.1:59483-70867 GCA_002740465.1 Stenocereus thurberi
AAGCACTTTAGTCCCTCTTCACCTATACACTTCCACACTTCTACAGTAATTTGGTCTGAATCCACAACCTTTCCATTGGGCATCTTCCTTATGGCTTCTTTAATTTCCTCTTCGCTAATAGGGCTACAACATCAATAGTACTATTACTTCTCACCCCACCTTTATTCCCTCTCATGTGAGGACTTGATCATTTCCCTATTAAAGAGATTATAAAAGTGTCTTTTCCATCTTTCCCTTATTTTTGCTTCATCTACTAGGACTCAATTTTTCATCCTCGATGCACCTTACTTTACCTAAGTCTCTTGTTCTCCTTTCCGTAATCCTTGCCAGCTTGAAGACCTCCTTCTCACTTCTTTTGTCTCAAGTTTATGATATAACCTTTCATAAGCTATGTTGTCCGTCATAGCAATGGCTTTCTTTGCTACCTTTTTTTATAAACTAAATCTAACCTTTTTCACCTCTTTTTATCGCCAGTTCTATTATAAATAAAAACAATGTATGCTTCGTGTTTCTCCTTGACTTTTTCTTTTAATTTTACCTCCTTATTCCACCACCAAGCACCTCTTATTATGTGCCCATCTCCTCTAGAAGAGCCTATGACTTCCTTAGCCGACCTCCTAATTCACTCTGCCATTGCTACCCACATTTGGTCAGTATCCTCTAATTGTTTTCAATTCAGTCTTAACGTTCTCTGATAACTTTGTTACATTCCCATGAGTAAGATTCCAGACCTAGCTTTAGCATCCCCAATAGTTCTCTTCTTCCTCTTTGAAATTCGAATCTCTACATACATCACCAATAACCTGTGTTGTGTCCCTAAATATTCACTAGGTATCACTTTACAATCTGTACACAACCTTCTATTATCCGCTTTAGTTTAAAAGAAGTCAATTTGAGTCTTCGTGTTGCTAGTCCTAAAGGTCACCAAATGATCTTCCTTTTTTTAAAAATAAGAGTTTACAATCACCAATTCATATGAAAACACAAAGTCCAGAATTGAAACCTCCTTTATTATTTCTTTCCCTGTAACCAAAATCTTTATGAGTCGTATCCTGCCCATCTTCTTTCATCCCAACTTGCCTATTGAAGTCACCTTCTGAAAAGGTTTCTCACTCTAAGGTGCACTCTGAATAATCAAATCCAAATCCTCCCAAAATTATTTCTAAGTATCATCTACCAAAATAGTTTGAGATGCATAAGCACGAACTACATTGAGGATTTCTAACCTACCACTAACTTAGTAGTCAGAATGCAGTCACTTTTATGCCTCACCTCAACTACTTCATTTGCTAACTCCTTATCCACTAGAATACCAACGCCATTTGTAGCTCTATTAATCCCTAAATATAAGAGTTTATACCCATCAATTTCTCTAGTTGTGGCTGTCACCCACTCAGTCTCTTGAACACAAGCTATATTAGTATGCCTGTGTAAAGTTGTGACTAATTCAACCAACGTTTCCACAAGAGTTCCAATATTTCAAAATGCAAAATGCAACTGCTTGGTCTCTACTCTTCTCCTAGTCCCATTTCTCTTCCTAAAGGACAGGCTTAAACTAGTCCATTGTTCACCACTAGCTTTGGCTTAAAATTGAAAAAAGATAACGATAGTAGCCACAACAAGAATTGCACCAAAGGAAAAAAGAATTCAAGTTTAAATTTTAAAACAATAATAGTAACTTCACCCCATTAAATCATATACTGCCCAAAACCTTTTTCGTACCTAAAGTACATGGAATCCAAACACCCGAATAGTAGACTTCAGTGACAAAGACAACGACTATGACTAGAAACAATCATCTCGGCAAAAGATATTAAATCGAAGTTATACAAATTAATAAAATAAACTCACAATAGCAAGATTCAAAAACCTGATCCAAAATCACCAGCATGCAACAAAACCAGCAAGCATCTCATCTCAAGAAATAAAAATTTTAAAAAGAGAAAGGGGATTTCAGCTGCAACCCAAAATCAACAGGAAACATCGAAAGATTAAAAAGCAATATGAAAGAACAAAAGTAAATTAGGGATCTCAAATATTTGAAAGTCAATAAAAATAAGTAGTGGAAATAGATGGAAAAGCGATTAGACGAACTATGAGAAAGAGGGAAGAATTCCAGATAACTCAATCCTGTAAAATCCTCCGTGTAACTGCAAATAAGGGATTGAATTCAGCCCAAAATCTCTTCCTTTCGCGCTGCTCTACAGTACTCCAATTCTCTAAAAGTTGTCCCCTTGGCTGGACAGGGGGCCTGATTCGCACCAGCAGAACCCTAGGTGATAGTAGTGTCTATAGTGGGAGAAGGTGGCGAAGCCCTCATTTTTCCTCTTTTCAATGTCCTTCCCTAAGGTGGCGAAGCCCTCATTTTTCCTCTTTTCAATGTCCTTCCCTACTCCAAATATTTTGGAAAGGGAGCATTGGAGCAATACTAAGATTGTTTCCGTGTGACCAAAAGGTCACGGGTTTGAGCCTTAGAATTAGCCACTAAGAAAGTCAGGATAGGCTGCCTACAATACCACCCCTTGGGGCGGGGTCCTTCCCCGTACCCTACATGAACGCGGGATGCTTGTATACCGGGCTGCCCCCCTCCCCACTGTAAATATTTAATTTCCTCTTTTTCCTTTTTTCTATTTGATTTTTAATTTACTATAATTGTAAGCTGCATGTTTTTTAATGTTCTAGTTTCTCATTTTCATTAATAGATGTCGTTAGTGATGACAGGCGATATCGTGATGTTTTACATTACAATATTGTGCCTTTACTCTGGAATTTCGATTCTCAGTTCGACCTACAGAAACAGATGGTCCTACTTCACGGATTATTCAGGGCCCTTTCTAAAAACTCTATAAAATGAATCAATTGTCCCATTCGGCGCCCCTTTCGATTTATGGTTCATTTTGAGAATAGAGTTTGGTTTATAAGTGTTCCTAAAACTCACTAGTGTCTATATTGGATAAATTTCTTTTTAATTTTCCGCACTTTTTGGACTGGACAGAATGGGATTTAGACAGTTTCGCTGTTTGGCTAGAAAGCTAGACTTCTCATGGTCCAAGATCAAAACTGCTATCCAACCTTCTGGGTTAGGCAGCCAGTATTATTTAAATCAAACCTTAGGGGTTCCTAAGTCCGAACCTAACCTTCTATTCCAGTTTGGATTGTTTTAGCTGAAAAATAAAAGACAATAAATAAAATAAATTTTAAACCATATGCCTTGACAAGCAAGTCCAGCCGTTCATAGGAACTGCACCTAGGTTTCGAGTCGTGCTCCTTGCAATCATGCAGCTGCAAATACAATAACTGAAACCTTAGGGATTCGATACGTCCTCGCTGAGCTTGATATTGTCCTAACCAAGCTTGTTAAGGTTTTGTGTGTTAGCATCGGTGCAACTTATATTACTGCTAACCCTATTCTTCGCTATTAGAACAAGCATGTTAAGGTGGTTGTTCGAGAATAAGTTGCATAGGGAGAACTAACACCTAGTGATATTCCGCCTCAATTACAGATTTCTTTACTAATGCACTTTCTATTGAAAAATATTTGTATTTAGAATCCATGTTTGTCCATTACTCCCTAGTATGAGTTAAGAGAGTGTAATAGAGATATAGGACATTATTTCAATTGTACCAAAATTGCTCTACTATATGCGTTACACCAGGGCTCGCAATTAGTGTAGAGCCTCCAATTTATCTTCTTTAATCACTAGATCATCAATTGCTCCTTGGATATTAATGCATGTAATAAATTTACATTAAGAATTTCTTTTGATAATATTATATGGATTAATTGGTACTTTCATTTTCAAACGTGTTCAGGCGGCAATTCTAAATGATTTTTTTTTTGTTTGGCTTGTTTTCAGCTGGTATAGGTAGTAACTATGCTAATCTAGGCAAATCAGTCAACAAATTATGCCTAGAAATCATGAATTGTATCTGTCAGTGAACGGCCAACCATTTTATAGATTAGGGTTTTTTAAAATATACACCATTCTAAAGAATATGTGCTTTGTATCTTTTTTAAGTTAAAGTAATTTATGTATTAGTTTTTGTTCATTATTTCAAAGTATTAGCATTTTCCAAAATTATTAAATATTAATTTTTGTAAGTTTTGAATCTTACTTGATAGAATTGTCAATACAAAGAATGTATTATGATTCTTCATTTAAGGTGGGAAAGGGAATTTTGATTGATGTTGTTTCATTGGGCTATTATTTTTTGACTAGTCAATTAGAGTATGTTTGTTCCTCCAGTAGGAACCTTCTACTCCGAAATATCCAACGTACATGTTGATATAAGGATGCCATTTTTGAATGAGGCATCTAATATATTGAAGAATACTTGCTCAAGTTTTGTTAATTGCCTTTATATTTAGGATTAATGAAAATAATTTTGAAATTGTTAAACACTTCAATGTATGATGGTTGTCTTACTTCTTTTTAGAAGATACAATGTAAAATCCAGTGCACTATTAGTGGAAGATGAAAGATCAAAACTAATTAATAATGTACAAGGGATGTACATAAATGTAACTTTACGTTGTATCATCATCATCATCATCATCATCATCATCATCATCATCATCATTATTATTATTATTATTATTATTATTATTTGTGAATATGTGTGAGTCTTTGAACCTAATTGTTATATTTCTGTCTCTTCCTTTCCCTTGCTTGCTTCCAATGATATTGTTCCTTTTCATTTAAAATCCTTTATTTCTCATAGTGTTATCATTGCCATATATTAATATTTTGGACCATGACATGACTACAATTTACCCCTTAGGATGGGGCCCTTTCTCAGACCTTGCTTGAATACAGGATGCTTGTGCATCGAACTGTCTTTTTTTTACCATGACATGACTAGACATTTTGCATGCAATTCATATAGTTTCTTAAAGTGTGCATGTTCCTCATATCACTTCACTTGACCTACGTGATGACAAGTGTATCTAGGTACTGGTAATGAACTAGACCTTCATCTATGTTCATCTTTTGATTTATCGATCATTGTTACTTCCTCTTATGTTTGGACTGGCATGCAAGGATTCATATCGATCCATCAAGAGGCTACACTATTTATTTTGGACCTGGCGGCATTACCTAGTGTTAATTCTTCCACTTAAGCAAAGTATCATGTTGTTAGATATAATGTGGATTTGCAAAGCTTTTGGAAAATCTTGTCGTCTACTTGAAGACGCCTACATGGTTGTATTGTGACAACATTAGCGCCATCCATATGACCTAATACAATTAAGCACAATTGTCGCAAACATGTTGTTATTGACTATCACTTTGTTCGCGATAGGATTTCTCATGCGAACTTGATTGTTCATTATATTCCTAGTCATTTATAGATTATTGATATACTCATACGAAGAGTTTGTCATATAGACAATTTTTGTTTGAAAGTGCGATATGCATGTGTGTAATGGGAATGTAATATGTAACAAAAAGCCAGGTAGATTTTGGGGGGAGAGACAGGGGACTAGTTGGGGCCATCCCCTCCCCCCCAATGCACCCAAAGTTATTAAAGCATTCATTTAATAGTGTGAAGTAATTGCAGGGCAGTGACAAGTGGCCCTTGTTATATAAGCACGCTCAATTGCCCATGGACAATCGGCTTGATCCGTAAGTAAAAAATTATATGTCTCATTTTGTTTTTTGCATATTAAACATCTTTCCTGTTCCTTTGCTTTACCCCTCATGCAAATGTTGGGTCTATGATTTTCTCATTTAATACCCATTTTTATATATGCAATCCCTCCGGGGGTCCAAAAAAACCATTTCACACTATTACATACTTTGTGTTTGGCCAATTTGGATAGTTAAATCAACCTAGAGGAGAGGTGAATAGGGTGATGATCAAAGTTATAAAATAATCAAAATAGAAATGTAGAAAAACAAATGTGAACAAAACTCGCTATTTGAAGAGATTCGGCCACGCCTAGTCCTCTACCCACGGGCGCCCCTCGTCAATGGAATTTCAAGCCTTTTTTCTTTTATTAGGTCGGTTGATTACACATGATTCACTAATCGCACATTCTACGAGTTGACCCTACAACTCTAGGTGTCCAACCGTACACATTGCCCCTCAGCCGTGCATCGGTAGTCGATCCTTCGACTAATCTACCCAACGTAATACAAAGAATTACAATAACCACTTGATCAATAACAATACAACTCTCAATACATAATAACCAAATGAACTAGCATGAGAGAGTAAGATATCAGTAAGTGAATGATCTTTCAATATGAGCTCTTATATTTTTCTCTTGTGTAATCTTCAGCTGCAAATGCCTCCCTACTTACAGCCAATGATGTTGGAGAGATTGGGAGTTCATTAAGGAAAGTGATCATTTCATTTGAAAAAGAAAAGCTTATCCTCAATCTGATTTCAAGGCCTTAAGATGCAGCTTTCAAGCCCTTGAATTCTTGCAGTTTGTTCAACAGTTATATGCTTGATTTCCAATGGCTAACTACTTTATTTTAGGTTGAAGATCTTACTGGTAATGTTATCTAATAGCTTATTTGAACAAGCAACAATCTTCAAAATATGATCTCAAAAGATATTAACAAATTTAGTCAAATCTTGACTATTTCAAAAGTATTGGCATATAGAAAATCATAATCTCATAATCAAATTTGAATCACCAAATATGATATCATAAAGATCACATATTCAAATTTGAATACTAAATCATCTCAAGATATTGTGTCAACTTATATCAAATCAATTAAGCAATATGTACTAGCACGCCAATATTCACTTAGAATCATAATATATTTAAACAATATAAATATTAAGATAATTTTAATATAACAGGACGAATATACTAATTGATTAATCTTTTTTTATCTTTCATCAAAAAATATTATAAGCATACTGTGAGCTTCAAGAAAGCTAACAATCTCCTCCCCTTTGATGAAAGATAAAACCCTATAAAATAATATATCAATACAATTCTGAATGACACACGATGAAAACTTAACACATACTTCTGCTCCTTTTCGTATTTCATCAAAAAGGTATCGTAAGACTAAGAAAGAAAAAATCAAAACATATAGAAAATTATGGCAAACACATCGAGCTCTCTCCCTTAACAAATCAATGACATATAAAAATGCTCCCCCTTAATCTATAACACACATACAAATAATATAAGGGATTAGACACTAATGTTTTGATCAAATCACATAACTTAACATGCATGCATTGACTTGATATTCTCGTGAGCATTGTAAGGGATAAACATATTAATACAACAATTCTCCCCCTTCAAGAATATATCAAGGTTATCGAAAAATCATCAAGTGATATAGTTTTTCTCTTATAGAGACAAGCAATATTATGCAACATTACGAAGCACAATAATTATGAACAAAAGCATTGAGATCATATGTGCATAATCATATGTCATAACAGCATAAGATATCACAGAATATTAATCATGCTCACCTTTCAAAGATAATAAAGCTAATTAAAATTTGAAAATTTGAAAACCAAAATTTCTCAAATAGGATGTAGATCATGCAAGATAACATTACCTTTCTTTCTCTTAGAATTAAATTTTACCACTATTCAAGATGTTGGCATAAAATTCAAGCCCTTGAGTTTTAGTTATTTATAGGCATTAACATCCTACATTCTACCTAATTTTCAAGGCCGTAGACTATATTTCAAGGCCTTCAAATTTAGGCAATAAGACAACAAGTTGACTTATGTTAATTTAACTTTAGGCAAACCATAACTTACATATCCCATTACGAACCTCCAATTTTTCTTTTCCACTTGAATTTTCAGGAGGATTAAATGCTGTATGAAATTGATTATTAGGGTCTAAATGAGGAATCAATAATTTCTCACAAACATGTGCATTCTTTGTTGATTTCTTCAAAAATGAGGCTCTTCGACCAAATCTTGATATTCTTGTTTTTTTGGTTCAAAATTGTTAGAAGTAAGAACAATTAATGGGGTAAAATTTTTCTTTCCCTCAATCTTGGCACATTTTCATGATTTAACACCACAATCAACAATTTTTGAAGTTGAAAATTTGGTGTGGTATTTAAATCACGAAAAATATGACAACTTGGAGATAAACCATAGTTTGGAAATTCAAGCATGGATTTTACCTCATACTTGCCATTTTGAGAGTAGATGAATAACAAGAATCTTTATTTTTCTCATCATTTTCAAGCAACTCCTCAATTTGAGCATGCTTGACATTATTATGTATAAGGCCTTGAATTGGATCACCACTTTCATATTCTTGCTCTTCATGTAGATGATCCTCCATTTGCTTCACATATCTATCCATGATTATTTCATTCTATGCCACAAAGCGGCTTAGCACCACATTTTGATTAGTACCATGAGAATAATAAAGAGTCTGCCAAATCTCTTTGGCACTATCACAATGTGAGATAGACTCATAAATTTCAATAGTAAGAGTATAATATAAAATATTTAGGGCTTTAAAATTTTTAGATATCCGCTTGTAATCATCTTCAATGCATTCACCTTCTGATTTCTCAATAGCTAGTGGATCTTTGGTTATGATCTCTCAAAGATTGAGATCCTTGTGCTTGAGATAAAGTTCCATTGTTTTCTGTCACAAAAATAATTAGTACTTTTAAAAAGCAGATGGCAATCAAAGTCAGAATCATAACTAGTTACGGGATTGAACTATTAGACAGTAAAGTATTAAAAAATAGTGCCACCTCTGATACCAATTATGGGCAATTTGGCTAACTAAATCACCCTGGATGGGGTGAATAAGGTGATGATCAAAGTCATAAAATAATCGAAGTAGAAGTGTGAAAAAATAAATGTGGACAAAACATGCTATTTATAGAGGTTTGACCACGTCTAGTCCTCTATTCATGGGCAACCCTCGCCTATGAGATTTTGAACACTTTTCTTTTATTAGGTTGGTCGATTGAAAATGATCCAGTAGTCATACAATCTATGAGTTGACCCTACAACTTTCGATGTTTCAATGTACACGTCGCTCCTCAACTGTACTTACGCAGTCGACCCTCCGACTAATTAACCCAACTGAATGCAAAGAATTACAATAACCACTTGATCAATAACAACATAACACTCAATAGATAATAATCAAATGAACTAGAACGAGAGAGTAAGATATCAGTAAGTGAATGATCTTCCAATATAAGCTCTTGTATTTTTCTCTTGTGTAATCTTCAACTATAATGTCTTCCTATTTGTAGCCAATAATGTTGAAGAGATTGGGAGGTCATTAAGAAATGTGATCATTACATTTAAAAAAGGAAAGCTGATCTTTAATCTAATTTCAAGGCCTTAAGATGCGACTTTCAAACTCTTGAATTTCTGCAGTTTGCACAACGGTTATATGCTTGATTTCTAATGGCTAACTGCTTGATTTTAGGATGAAGATCTTGTTGATCATATTATCTAGTAGCTAATTTGAGCAAGCAACAACCTTCAAAACATGATCTCAAAAGATATTAACAAATTTAGGCAAATCTTGAGTATTTCAAAAGTGTTGGCATATAGAAAATCATAATCTCATAACCAAATTTAAATCAACAAATATAATATCATAAAGATCACATATTGAAATTGGAATACTAAATCATCTCAAGATATCGTGGCAACTTATATCAAATCAATTAAGTAATATGAACTAGCATGCCAATATCTACGTAGAATCATAACATATTTAAACAATATAAATACTAAGATAATTCAAATATAGCAAGATGAATATGCCAATTGATCAATTTCTTTTTGTCTTTCATCAAAAAATATATTAATAAGCACATTTCGAGCTTCAAAAAAGCTAACATTTTGTTTCTATTATGCACCACAATTTTATCAATTTCAACAAATATTGCTTTGGATTAATTTTGTTCTTATTTATCTTTTCAAAAATTGTTCAGACTTATGAGCTTATTTTTTATTCTAATGCTTAATTAGTGTTTACCATTTGACTATAAACATTTGCCAAGCTTTGAAAGTTGGGTGAGCAATTTCACAAGATTGTTTCACTAATACATTCAAATCATTGATTTTAATTCTCAAATGAAGATCTTATTAGCGTTATGTTATACTGCCGACATAAAAAAAAGTGTTAAACGAACACATTAATTGGTTGGATCGTTGTTGCAGGTAAAAGGGCCAATAACAAGACATCACCAATATGATGATGCTCTAATTAATTGACTAAAATCGTATGTGATTCATAGTGTATGCATTGTTTCTGCTACTTCTTCCTTAGAGGTGTTGTACCGAATCTTGAGTGGGTAGGGTCATGTGTCCCCAAAAACAAAGAAAATATTCCCAAGTGGTGAAAATCCTGATTTCTTGTGATCACTTCTCAGTAATAGGTGACAATTGTTTCCGTGTGCACTAATTATTATTAAAGCATTACCGAGTTTGCAGTTGTTGTGGTACTCTCAGGTCCAGATGTAGTGGCCAAAATATGTGGGCTTCATTCATATGCCCTTTTTTCTTTTCTTTTATTTTTTTATTTGTTATTTAAACCGATCAAGGTGAAGGGCGCTCTCCCTCTTGTGGCAAGTTTAGGGCCAAACAATTTCCACTATTGGAAGTGGCTCGTTGCAGTGCAAAGACCCTCTGCCATCGGGCCCATAGCCACTTGCTTGATATCACAGGTTATTCCACCTTTTCTTGTGGCCTTTCATCTTCATACTTATTCGTCTTTGTATTGATGCAAATCCATATAGTTACTAGGGACCAGCCAGGAAAATTTATTAAGGGATTGTTTAGTTATAAAAAATCTACAAATATTCATGTGTGTACATTCCCATGTTAAAAAGATTTGAGTAAAGTCATGATCTTACCTGTAAATACCAAAATATATAAGAAAAAAGTGATGAATGTGTTTCCAAAGCCAAAAATTAAACAAAACTAGTATTAAACTCATGCTTTGCATGGACTTGTTTAAACTTTTACGCCATACGCCTATGGGTCTAATATTTGTAATATGCTTATTTCAAGATTTTGTATTGAGAAAATATAAATTCAATGCTAAGTTGATTTGATTAATTTATTCATGAGCAGAAAGAAACAATCTAAAAATAAATACATAAAATGCAAAATCTTTGGATGGAGATTGTATTAAGAACCAAGCACCAATTGAAGATACATCCGAACAAATGTAAAACAAAATTGCAAAACCTATAGCTAATTATGCAGTATCTAAAAAAAATTAAAATAGCAAGGAGTAGATACGAACAAAGACAAAGGCAATACTTAAAAAAAAAATCTAATTCTACTACTATCTGCATTCTATTATCATTTAAAATATTCAAAAGAAATGAAGGAAGGAAGCTAAATCAAAGAAGAAGAAAAGAAAAGAATTAAGGCGTCCATCTACT
>NCQT01072339.1:8244-21470 GCA_002740465.1 Stenocereus thurberi
TGATTTTTCAGCAGATATGTGGTTGTAAACTGATTCCATTTATACCGACTTCAAAGCCTAAAAATTCAACTTTTTCTTTTTCAATCACAGCTTTTTTCTCACTAAGTCAGATGCCTTCTTTACTTACTGTTTCAAGAAATGTGTTAAGATAGTTTCAATGTTCTTCTAAAGTATCTGAACTGATTAATATATCATCTACATAAACAACAAGAAAATTATTAAGATGTTTAAACGCATTGTCCATTCGTCGTTGAAAAATTCTTGGTGCATTCTTTAGTCCAAAAGGTATAACAATCCATTCAAAAAAACCTTAAGGAGTACTAAAATCTGTATATTTAATACTTGTTTCTTCCATTTTAATATGCCAAAAACCAGATTTGCAATCAAATTTTGAGAAGAATTTTTTGTTTTTTATAAGATTAATTAATACTTCTTTGTTGGGTAGAAAACAGTTCAATTTTTTATAGTTGATAATCATTCTAGTCTTTCCTCTTCTTCTTTCTGCTTTGTTAACTACCATAAAGGTCGGAGAAGAGTATGCTCATTGGAGGGTTTGATTAGTCCTTTTTCTAACAATTCTTTTATTTGTGCAGAAAATTCTTTGATATCGTCTTCAGAGTATAGCATTAGTTTTTCTTTGATATAAGTTTCTTGTGTTAGTTCTATTTTAGCTCGAGGATGTTTGGGTTTTCAAAATTGCAATGGATTTTCAGAAGAAATTCTTTTTAGTTTTGCTAAGATGTCATCTTTCTTTATTATATTAATTGTAAAAGTAGGTTTTTGTGCTTGTATTTGAAGTGCAATTTGTTCATAACCATGTCCACTAAGCTTCACGCGCACTCTGTATGGTTGTTCTAAAGTTGGAGTTTTTAAGATGTGACCACATTTTGTAGTCGGATAGATAGTATAAAGAATTTGTGTAAACTTGGCAAATTGTTTTAGGAAATCATTTCCTAGTAAAATATTATAACCAGAGGTAACTATAAAACCGTGGTATAGTGAAAATTTTATTACCTAAAATGATAGAAACATTGTTCTGAACCAAATCTAAATAGGTAGGAATAGGATGAACACCTTTGATTCTAATTTTATGATAATTTTGGAGTTTATCCCATTTTGAAAGTAAAAAGTCCTGAAAGAAAGTTACTTCGGATCTTGTGTCAATCAAAGCAGTAGTAGTAATGTCCAATTCTTCGACAATTACATCTACATATGTAAGAATGGGCATTTCAAGTTGTTTCATAATCGTTCAAGAATAATGGTAGTATGTTGATTCACAAGAGTTATATGAGTAGGACCAATCTCATAGTTTATATATTGGTCAAGGAAATTCATCCCTAAGATTATATGGTAAAATTCATTTTTGATTGAATGATCAATATAGCAATCAAATTCTTATAGAGTAGAATTAGGAATTTTCATCATTATTCTAGAGATTTCATTTAGAGTTACTCTTTGACCATTGTAGGTAACAAAGTTATATTTTGATGCTGTTGAGACTGCTACGGATAAAGGTATACAATGCTTTGGAAGGCGCCAGTATCTATCAAGATTTTATTAGAAATCCAATTTTGTCCATTAAAATAATCCAGTTTTACTTTGTAGGTGCTACTTTGAGTAGTTGTTAGTAAAGGGGGTTTAGATCTAGGGTTAGTTGTTGTACTATAACTTCGTGTTAGAATGGGTTGATTAGCTACTCATATTCCTCTTTCTGTATAAGAAAGTCTAGGTGCTTGATGGCTAATTGATGCTTCATCTTCTTCAACTAATTAAAAGTCTATTAATGCACGTATTTTGGCTTCCTGCATAGGAGGAGAGATAATAGTACTGATGGTTGAAAAGATTGGATCGACAGTTATTTTACCTGTTTGTTTTACATTTTTTATTGAAAAGTTGATATTGGAAAAAATGTATAAGCCTCTGTAATAAAATTATAATGCATCATTTTCTGGTTGTAATACAATGTCTGTTAAGAGTTTAAATTGTAAATTTAAAGTGTCTTCTATATTTTTACTTTGCAGAGTAACAGAATAATTCGGATAATATTCAAAAATTAATTTTTTTGTAAATTAGATTACCTTGTAAAGTCCCTAGATGGCTGTTTTGGATATTTCGAAATCTTTGATCATGTAATGATAGAATTATAGGTGAATTGATACCTTCTTTAAAGCAAGCATATACAGCAATTTGTATTCCTTGTAAATAGACGTACTTAATTAGTTTTCTATCTTTAGTAGGAATTTCTGCTAAAAATTTATCAATTATCTCTTGAGTCATTAATCTTAATCGGATGTTTCCCTGTAAATGTCGAATTTTAACTGGTTTTTCTGTGGTATGAAGCTTAAAATACCTTATCAATTTTCATGTTAGAATATCATCTAGTTTTTTCATAAAATTTCGAGGGTCCTTCAAAGACAAATTAACTGCTATAATTTTTTCAAAAAGTTTCTGGTTGAAAGTAATTATTCCGGCATAATTTTCATTATTTTCTAGTTCTTGTTGTTGCATGATTTCTGTTTCGTCAGTATTCATCTTCTGTATCTGAACAACTTTCTATTTCTAATGTACTTGTTTCAATTTCTGAGCTGATAGATTCATAACAGCTCGAAATTGCTTCATGTATAGTAGAGGTTATTGGATATAGTTCATCTTGAATTTCTTCAAATTCTTCTGAGAAGACTTTTACTACATTTGCTTTTCTTTTGTTACAATCAACAGATTTGTGTCCTATTTCTCTACAATTCCAACATTGACAAGCTGTAGGTTTTTTATTTCTTTTATAATATCTGTTTTGTGGATTAAAGTTCTCTTGAGTTAAATTTTCGTGTCGAAAATGTTTTATTACTTTTTTGTGGTTTATTTAATGATTTTTCAGTTTTTGCTTTTTCAGTCTTTGTTCTTTCGGGAGTAAATTTTTTCTTTTTAGAAAATTTTTCCTTTGGGGTTTTTCTAAGAGTAGTTTTCTTGGTATATTATTTTAGAGTTCTCTTTCGTTTAGGTCTAAAATTTTTCACAACCATATTGTCCTGGTTCTGTAACATTTTCACAACACAGAGTTACTTCTTTAATATATTTTTGTCTACTTTCTTGTAAGCAAAGTTGCATCATTTCTTTATTTATTAAAGCTTGAACCGCCGCTACTGATCTAAAGATAGTAGGATTCTTCACATAAATTTCAAATTTGTCTGAAAAGTATTTATTTCATGGATGAGGAAATTTATTTAATAATAGTTGGATATAGGGTTCTTAATTTTCTGTGGAATTATAAAGCTCATAATAATATTTGTCAAATTCACAAAAGAAACTTTTATAGTTGCATAGATTACAGATTCTTAAATTGGTTAGTTTGTATAAAGCTTCTTTTTTCCCTTCCAGTCTGTTTAATTCTGGCTGTTCAATTAATTTATATCCTTAAAATTGTCCTATTAAATATTTTTCAAAGGTCCACACACCATATTCAATGGATATTCTTGGATATTCCAAGATTTCTTTTTACATCTACTTCTATTAAATTTCTTATAGCTAAAGATAAACCATTATACCAATAGAGTACAATTCCTTGAAGAGAGCAGATTATTAAATTATAGATAGCGTTAACATCTCTATCTTTTGAAGTATAAGTTGGTTCTTGCATTAAAGATAGTATTATAGAATTTCTCCAACTGTCTAAAGTCATTCTTTTATCAGTTACACAATCTATATTTAAAAAATAGCCCCATGCTGGTACCGGTTTTAAAAGTAAAGGGTTTTTAAGTTGGAATTCTTCATTGAAAGTACTCATTCTCATTGGATGTCTCCTTTTGTTTTGAAAGCTCTCTGTATGTTTATTCTTTCGGATTGGATTATTTCTAAAAGGATTAGAAGGTTCTCCGGTTTTATAGTTATTCACATTATTGCTTCCTATACTTCCTATGGGTGTTCTTGATTGCATGTTCACTTGTTTAACTAGTTCAGTTAATTGTAGATTTTCAAAATTCTTTAATAACTTTATTATATTCATCCATTATTGGCTATTTTTCGGCTTCTTCTTGTTTTTCTTTGCTTTTAAGTGAACGTCTTTGTTCAATAGTTTTTTGAATAGCTTATTCTTGTTCTTTTAAAATGTTATTTTGATATCGTTTAATATATTTGGCATCTTGGGGTGACTTTATCAGATAGTTTAATTTCTATCGGCGTATATTCTCTTTTTTGTTTGGGTTTTAACATTCCTACAAAAGTTAAATTCATAAGTTGCATTTGCATTACTAGTTGTTTAATAGAGTTATTTATTTCTCTAATTTCTTCTTTCACAGTTTTTAATTCGTTTTCTAGTTGCGGAAAGCTCATTGTTTATTAATCTTCATCATTAAACCAAAATTACGCATCTAACTGCTTTAAGTTGTTATCATCGTTGTTATCCATATTTTCACAAATTTCTAGATAAGTTCTGCTTTCTTCTTCATAAATTAAGAGGTCTAATCTATCTTTATTTAACCAAATTATTTCTTTACAGCTATTTTTTTCCTTAGTTGTTCAATTTTTTGTATATAAAATTTTTCTTTTAGTAATATTTCTTTTTTCGAAAAAGTTTTATGTTAGTTGAGCAAAGATTCATAATTTCTTTGAGTCATTATTTTTAGTTTAGGAATTTCAGGCTTTTCCATTATGCTAAAATTTTTCTTCAAGTAAATAAATTTTTATTAGTCTGTTAATTATAATTATTATTTTTAATTCAAAAATTAAACAGTCATTTTTGTTTTGACATAACTATTTCAGTAGTTGTAACATATCTGTGCTCAAATTCGATATCATTTACATGTAAAATTCTTTGAAAAAGGCTTATTTGTTCTTTTGCCCTCAAAGTTTTCCAAAATTGCAAAGCTAGTCCTTCCATTAGCTTTGCAATTTTGGAAAACTTTGAGGGCAAAAGAACAAATAAACCTTTTTCAAAGAATTTTACATGTAAATGATATTGGATTTGAGCGTAAACTTGATGAAGGAATGTATAGAGACACAGATATGTTAAAATTACTGAAATATTTATGTCAAACAAAAATGACTGTTTAATTTTTGAATTAAAAATAATAATTATAATTAACTGATAAAAATTTATTTACTTGAAGAAAAATCTTAGCATAATGGAAAAACCTAAAATTCTTAAACTAAAAATAATGATTCAAAGAAATTATGAATCTTTGCTCAACTTATATAAAACTTTTTCGAAAAAAGAAATATTACTAAAAGAAAAATTTTATATACAAAAAATTGAACAACTAAGAAAAAATAATAGCTCTAAAGAAATAATTTGGTTAAATGAAGATAGAGTAGACCTCTTAATTTATGAAAAAGAAAGAAGAACTTATCTAAAAATTTGTGAAAATATGGATAACAACGATGATAACAACTTAGATCAGTTCGATACGGAATTTTGGTTTAATGATGAAGATTAATAAACAACGAGCTTTCCGCAACTAGAAAACGAATTAAAAGATGTGAAAGAAGAAATTAGAGAAATAAATAACTCTATTAAACAACTAGTAATGCAGATGCAACTTATGAATTTAACTTTTGAAGGAGTGTTAAAATCCAAAAAAAAAAGAGAATATACGCCGATAGAAATTAAACTACCTGATAAAATCACCCCAACAGTGATGATGCCAAATATATTGAACGATGTCAAAACACCATTTTAAAAAAACAAGAAAAAGCTATTCAAAAAACTATTGAAGAAAAACGTTTACTTAAAGCCAAAGAAAAATAAGAAGAAGCAAAAAATAGCCAATAATGGTGAATATAATAAAACTATTGAAGAATTGCTAAATGACTTTGAAAATCTGCAATTAACTGAACTAGTTAAACAAGTAAGCATGTAATCAGGAACACCCACAAGAAGTGTAGGAAGTAATAATCCGAATAACTATGAAACTAGAGAACCTTCTAATCCTTTTAGAAATAATCCAATCGAAAAGAATACACATACAGAGAACTTTCAAAACAAAAGGAGACATGCAATGAGAATGAGTATTTTCAATGAAGAATTAAAACTTAAAAGCTCTTTACTTTTAGAACCGGGACCAGCATGGGGCTATTTTTTAAATATAGATTGTGTAACTGATAAAAGAATGGTTTTAGACACTTGGAGAAATTCTATAATACTATCTTTAATGCAAGAACCAACTTATACTTCAGAAGATAGAGATGTTAATGCTATCTATAATTTAATAATCTATTCTCCACAAGGAATTGTACTCTATTGGTATAATGGTTTATCTTTAGCTATAAGAAATTTAATAGAAGTAGATGTAAAAAGAAATATTGGAATATCCATTGAACATGGTGTATGGACCTTTGAAAAATATTTAATAGAACAATTTCAAGAATAAATTTATTAAACAGCTAGAATTAAACAAACTTGAAGGAAAAAAAGAAGCTTTATACAAACTAATCAATTTAAGAATCTGTAATTTATGCAACCATAAAAGTTTCTTTTGTGAATTTGACAAATACTATTATGAGCTTTATGATTCCACAGAAAATCAAGAACCCTATATCCAACTATTATTAAATAAATTTTCTCATCCATGGAATAAATACTTTTCAGACAAATTTGAAATTTACGCGAAGAATCCTACTATCTTTATATCAGCAGCCGCAGTTCAAACTTTAATAAATAAAGAAATGATGCAGCTTTGTTTATAAGAAAGTAGACGAAAATATATTAAAGAAGTAACTCTATGTTGTGAAAATGTTACAGAACCAAGATAATATGGTTGTGAAAACTATCTAAATTTCAGACCTAAACGAAAGAGAACTCCAAAACAATATACCAAGAAAACTACTCCTAAAAAAACTCCAAAGGAAAAATTTTCTAAATAGAAAAAATTTACTCCCAAAAGAACAGAGACTGAAAAAGCAAAACTGAAAAATTAGTAAATAAAGCACAAAAAAAAAGTAAACATTTTTGACACAAAAATTTAACTCAAGAGAAATTTAATCTACAAAATAGATATTATTAAAGAAATAAAAAACCTACTGCTTGTCAATGTTAGAATCGTGGAGAAATTAGGACACAAATCTATTGATTGTAATAAAAGAAAAGTAAATATAGTAAAGGTCTTCTCAGAAGAATTTGAAGAAATTCAAGATGAACTGTATCCAATAACCTCTAGTATACATGAAGCAATTTCAAGCTGTTATGAATCTATCAGTTCAGAAACTGAAACAAGTATGTCAGAAACAGAAAGTTATTCATATACAGAAGATGAATACTGGCGAAGCAGAAATCATGCAACAACAAGAACAAGAAAATAATGAAAATTATACCGGAATAATTACTTTCAATCAGAAACTTTATAAAAAAATTATAGCAACTAATTTATCTGTAAAGGACCCTCAAAATTTTATGAAAAAACTAGATGATTTTTTAACATGAAAATTGATAAGGTATTTTAAGCTTTATACCATGGAACAACCAGTTAAAATTCGACATTTACAGGGAAACATCCGATTAAGATTAATGACTCAAGAGATAATTAATAAATTTTTAGTAGAAATTTCCACTAAAGATAGAAAACTAATTAAGTACGTCCATTACAAGGAATACAAACTGCTGTAAATGCTCGCTTTAAAGAAGGTATCAATTCACCTATAATTCTATCATTACATGATCAAAGATTTCGAAATATCCAAAACAGCCATCTAGGGACTTTACAAGGTAATTTAATTTACAAAAAATTAATTTTTGAATGTTATCCGAATTATTCTGTTACTCTGCAAAATAAAAATATAGAAGACACTTTAAATTTACAATTTAAACTCTTAACAGACATTGGATTACAACCAGAAAATGATGCTTATCATTTTATTACAGAGGCTTATACATTTTTTCCAATATCAACTTTCCAATAAAAAATGTAAAACAAACAGGTAAAATAACTGTCGATCCAATCTTTTCAACCATCAGTACTATTATCTCTCCTCCTATGCAGGAAGCCAAAATACGTGCATTAATAGATTTTTAATTAGTTGAAGAAGATGAAGCATCAATCAGCCATCAAGCACCTAGACTTTCTTATACAGAAAAAGGAATACGGGTAGCTAATCAGCCCATTCTAACACGGAGCTATAGTACAACAACTATCCCTAGATCTAAACCCCCTTTATTAAGAACCACTCAAAGTAGCACCTACAAAGTAAAACCGTGGACACCTAAAATGGAGATTAACACAGAGGCTATAACTTCATTACCAATATGGGTTAGGTTTCCTGAATTGGATATTAAGTATTGGGGGCTCAGTAGCTTGGGCAAAATACGAAGTATGCTGGGTGTCCCATTAAAGACTGATAGATTTACCAAGGACAAACAGATGCTGAAGTATGCTTGGTTGCTAATTGAAATATCATTAGAAGGGCCATTCCCAGAGTATATAGAGTTTGCTAATGAAAAAGGCGTGCTATTAAGACAATTAGTGCAATATGAATGGCTACCTATTAAGTGTACCTATTGCAAGATGTTTGGCCATCTCCATGAAGACTATAGGAAAAAGGAACCCCAGAGGAAGGAATGGAGGGTGCGAGCTCCCCCTGCACATCATGATCAGCAAGAGGCTCAGCTCCTTTCCCAGTATCAGCCTGAGGGGGAGGGGGAATTTTAGCTAGTCACTAGACGTATCATAAGAAGAGTGGAGAACAAGGATGGGGAGTCTGCAGTTAAGCAAAGGAGTACTAATTCATTCCAGCCCCTTTCTGATTTACATAGGATGCAAAATGAGTGTATAGTCTCAAATGAGGGGGTACAGGTTCGTACCCCTAATGGATAGAATTTTGTGTTGGAATGTGAGGGGCATGAATAGCCCCCAAAAGCAGGAGGATATAAGACTCTTCTTGCATCGACAATCAGCAGATATGGTGAGTTTTATTGAGACAAAGGTCAAAGCAGGAAACATGGCTCAAGTAGTAGGGAGAGTGTGTAACAATTGGCATTGGGTCCATAACACTGACAGCATGAATAAAGGCAGAGTTCTGGTATGCTGGCACCCTCATTATTATCAGTTTGAGCTACTTTTCCAATCTGACCAGCTCATACATGGCAAGGCTCTTCAACTATCCACTAATAAAAGGTTTTATATTACTTTTGTGTACGACATGAATCTTGAGGCTCAAAGACTACCCTTATGGTGGGACTTGGTTTCCTTATCCAGCCAATTGGACGACCCTTGGTGTGTACTAGGAGACTTCAATTCAGTCTTACATCCAGGGAAAAGAATAGGAGGTAACCTTGTGACTGAGAGTGAAATAACAGCATTTGGTGATTGTATGAATCAATGTGGTTTGCAGGAATTCAGTTTCAAAGGGGCTTTCTTTACTTGGACTAACAAAACCATTTGGTCCAGGATTGACAGGTCACTGCATAACACTCTTTGGTTTGATTCATTTGAGTATACTCATGTGGTCTTTCATCCCCAAGGTCTTTCTGACCACTCCCCCATTACTCTGGATTTCCCTACATGCCCTAAACCAAAAACCCTCCTTTCAATTTTGTGACATGTGGGTGTCTGACCCCCAATTCATGGATATAGTGGCCAATAATGTGAATAAACATTTCAAGGGTCCAAGACTGCAGGCACTCAAACATATGATTTGTAATTTACGGGGTCCCCTTGGCCAGCTTAACAGAAAGAAATATACAGACATATATACTCAGCAAGCACAAGCAAGGGACACTCTTTCACAAGTGCAACAATCTCTGCAAAGGGATCCTTTCAATGAAGACTTATTGATGCAGGAGAACATGGCTAGAAAGCACTATGTCAAGATTACCCAATCTGCTTTATCCCTCATTAAGCAGTAAAGTAAAGCAGAATGGCTGGGATATGGAGACGATTGCTCAAGGTGCTTTATGGCTAGGATTAAGCAAAGAAAGGCTATGACATGCATCTACCAGCTGAAAGATAAACAGGGGCAATGGCTGCAAGGGTTTGATAAAGTTGCTGATATTATGACAGACTTCTACAAGGATCTACTTGGGAAACTGATTTCATAAAGATGCCATATCAATCCTCAGGTATTGCAGCATGGTAATACACTATCACTGGAGCAGCAAATAAAGCTATGTCAACCCTTTCATGACCATGAGATTAAACAAGCCCTCTTCTCCATCCCTGATTTCAAATCACCATGGTCTGATGGGTTTAACAGTGGATTTTACAAGGCTAGTTGGACTATGGTCTGTTCTGCAATTCAAGAATTCTTCAGCAAAGGGGTCATGCCTAGTTTTTATGGGAAAACTAAGCTTGTGATGCTACCTAAGATCATTAAGCCAGAAAAAGCCTCTGATTTTAGGCTTATTTCTTGTTGTAATGTAGTTTACAAAACCATCACCAAACTGCTCTGCAGTAGGCTAAAAGAGGCCCTGCCCACCATTGTTAATGAAGGTCAAGGTGCATTTGTAAAAGGGAGAGAGCTCCTTTCTAATGTTCTCCTGTGTCAAGACCTGACAAGAGGGTACAATAGGAAATTCTCCCCGCCTAGTTGTATCATGAAGGTGGATCTTCATAAGGCATTTGATTCAGTGCATTGGGAATTTCTAGAGGAATGGCTTAAGGCACTCTTTTCCCCCCCTTGTTCATAAGGTGGGTGATGAATTGCATCACTTCCGTTCACTTCACTGTTAGTATAAATGGGCAACAAGGTACCAAGTTCAAGGGCAAGAGGGGTTTGAAACAAGGGGACTCCCTTTCACCCTTGTTATTCGTCCTGACCATGGAGTATCTCTCTAGGCTATTCAAAGGGGTAAGCACACATTCAAGTTTTGATTTTCACCCTCATTGCAAGAAATTGGGCATTACTCATCTCATGTTTGCTGATGACCTGATCATCTTTAGCAAGGCTTTCACCACATCATTGCAACTGCTCATGGAGGTATTTAAGCATTTCACTGACTGCACAGGCCTACAAGCCAATATGTCAAAGTCCCAAATTGTATTTGGAGGTACTAGCACAGCAGTAAGAGAGGAGTGTTTAGGATTAGCTGGGTTCACTGAGGGCCAGCTCCCATTGACATATCTGGGTCTGCCTATTACTGCCAGTAAACTATCAAAGGTGGAATGTAGCACACTTGTGGAAAAAATCACAGCAAAGATCACAACCTGGGCCTCAAGACACATCTCCTATGCAGGAAGAGTTGTGCTGATTAATTCAGTTTTGTTTGGCATCTTCAATTTTTGGGCTCAGGTATTCATGTTACCCCAATCAGTGATAGACTCTGTTACTAAGCTTTGCAGGAATTTTTTATGGGGGGATGATGGAATATATAAAAAAGTGCCCTATGTAGACTGAGAATCAGTTTGCCTACCCAAAAAGAAGGGGGGGTTTAGGAATAAAGAATCTGGACAAATGGAATGCTGCATTTGTAGCCAAGTTAGTATGGGCCATTTCCATAAAGCAAGATAGCCTTTGGGTGAAATGGATCCATGGCAGGTATATAAAAGGGAGGGAATGGTGGGGATACACCCCTAAAGGGGACTCTAGTTGGTATTGGAAAAAATTGAACAAAGTTAAGAACTTATTCAAAGATTACCCCAAAGAAACCTACAAGGTTAAGGAAGGGTACCTATGGTTACTGCAATCCCAAGAGTGTCCTCCAAGTAGGAAGGCCACATGGACTCGGCTCAACCTCCCAAGGCATGCTTTCACGCTTTTGCATCAGAGACTGTCTGTTCTGCAGAGAATAGGTAGATACACACTACAGATCAATGTGGAGTGCAGATGGTGCCAACAAGATACTGAGACATATGACCACCTATTCTTCACCTGCCACAAAGCATAGGAAATTTGGAAGGGGACCCTCATGGACTGGAACATTCAAGTGCAAACTAAAGGGCTGGTTCAATGTCTGTCTTCTATTAAAAAACAAAAAGGAGCTAGGCAGATTAGGCAGTTGCACATAGCAATTGCTAATGCAGTTTTCTACCACATCTGGCAGGCGAGGAATATTCTCATATTTCAAGGGAAGACACAAGATACCAGGCTCATAGTTAAGAATATAAGAGAGCAGATTGTTCAAAGGGTCCTGCATCTTCATTTACATAAGCACAGATACACTAAATGTATAGATTTCTTATCTCACAGAGTTAGACACTAAGGCTGTACTCCACAGTTTGTTCTGATTAATGTACTCCCTTTTTGTGCGAAAAAAAAGTAAAAATAGATTATTTTAATGAACAAAATTGGATTTCTAATAAAATCTTGATAGATACTGGCGCCTTCCAAAGCCACTATATATCTTTACCCATATCAGTCTCAACATCATCAGAATATAACTTTATTACCTACAATGGTCAGAGAGCAATTCTAAATGAAATCTCTGGAATAATGATGAAAACTCCTAATTCTACTCTATTAGAATTTGATTGCTATATTGATCATTCAATCGAAAATGAATTTTACCGTATACTCTTAGGAATGAATTTCCTTGACCAATATACAAACTATCAGATTGGTCCTACTCATATAACTCTTGCGAATCAACACACTACCATTATTCTTGAATGATTATGAAGCAAATGAAAACACCCATTCTTACATATATAGATGTAATTGTCAAAGAATTGGACATTACTACTGCTGCTTTGATTGACACAGGATCCAAAGTAACTTTCTTTCAGGATTTTTTACTCTCAAAATGGGATAAACTCCCAAATGATCGTAAAATTAGAATCAAAGGTGTTCATCCTATTCCTACCTATTTAGATTTGGTTCAGAACAATGTTTCTATCATTTTAGTAGGGCTGGCAAAAAATTGTCTGACCCGAATACCCGAATTTGTCCGACCCGAAAAAACCGGGTATGGACACTTTTTTTATGTCTGAATTTGAAATCCGAACATTCGGACATGGTCCGGATTCAAACCGGGTCGGGTCCAGGTTTAATGAACCGGGTCCGGACTGTCTGAATTTGGAGGCAAATCCGGGTCCGGACAAATTCGGACAACCGGACTATCCGGACCTGATTTTTTCGTGGGCTTAGAATGAGGCGGACCTTTTAATTTTTGGGTAAAAAAATTGAAAAAATTGCCAAATTCGTTTTTCATGGCAGATTGAAAACCTTAGATTCTAGAATGAAAGTTTAAAACCTCAGTCCTTGTCTCCTTGACTCCTCCTTCTCTCCCTTCTAATCCATTCACTGCATTTGCTGTGGTGCTCTACTGCTCTCAAAAATTCCTCTCTCTTCCTCGCTCACTTCTTCCC
>NCQT01072359.1:10625-21645 GCA_002740465.1 Stenocereus thurberi
CCACTGCAGGAAGGCTCGAGTCCGGTGACCATCACAGCAGCAACATAGATGCACTCGAGAGGGCCAGGAACTAGGTTCAGGCAAGGCTGATTCGAATTGGTGGTTAAGTCGGAAAAATGGGATGAATTTCTAGGTTTTCAAGCATCCAAATCATTCCTAGAAGCCCTTAGAATGGGTCCTTAGCTTGAATTCGAGGTGGGTGTTTTTCTCATGCTAAATTATTACTAATTTCAACAAATTTTACTAGTTATAGTTAGTTCATGTTGAATTCGAGTTAATTATCAGTAAGTGGAGGAATTTGAACTAAAATTGGGTAAATATGATGAGGATGCTGATTTACAACTCTTGCATGTGAGTTAATGCGCAGTTTATTAACAGGTCAATTTGGAGAATCATGGAACAAGCAAAATTATGTCTTAAAGTTGCTGTTAAATCAGCTTTGTTATGCCTAGGTATTGTTTTGAACATTGCATGTGAATTCTATGCTCATAGGATGCTAATCGGGTGATTTAAAGGAATTGTAGGGTAAACTGAATTATGCTTAAGGCCCTATTTGGTGAAGAAAACTGGAATAGAATGGAGTCAGGACTTGAATCTTGGGGGATTGGGTATGAAACTTGAATCCTGAACCCAGTTATTTGGTGAAAACTAGAATGAAACCGGATCCCAATCCTTGCTATTTGGTGAGCAGTTTTGAAATGGAATCAACTCTGTTTTTATTTTAGAAATATTATATGCAAGTATGAATATTATTTAACTTATCTTATTTTGTTTTGTTAAAAATGAAGTTCTAAGAAGTTATTCATGAACCATTTGGGAGTATTTGATTTAATTGTAATTTTTTTAAAATAATTATTTTGGACTTTTTTCTCTTTTTTTCTCGATCAACATGTATGTAAACTTGAAAAAAGCACAATCTAATACACCAATAAACATTACACATCAACTAAGAACATAATTAACATTGAAAACAAATATTAGCACATAAGTTTTATGTTCACCTTCTACTACTCACATAAAAAGATGACATCTAAAGCCATTTAAAAAAACATAGAAAAAAATGCATAAACTAGGTTTATGTTCTCCTTGCACTTACAATCATCACAAAATTACAAAGTCACATCCAAATGTGCCATCTAATAACAGCGTAAACATAATCTAAAGCAGAAAATTCAGGTCAACTCTAGTTAAATGGAGGCAAGTCTGGACGAATAAGATTAAGGATAAAATCTTTCTTCCCCTCATCATCTGGACATTCATAGAAGATGGTCAAGCTACTCTCATCAGAAACCAACTTCTTCGCTGCCATCATTGCTTCAACTCCGGTGAGCCCGGGAATTTTCATCACTTCATTGAACAAACCTTTCTTTTTTCATCTAGCTCCTTTTGTTTTTGACCAAGATGTAATTCACGAGCCATGATAACTTGCTCATGTTGTTGAGTAGTAGTGAAAGCACTTGCAATTGTTTTAAGATGAGAATTCATACCACTCATAAAACCAGATATGTTAGAAGACATACTAGTGAAAGTAGAAGTTAGGTCTATAACCTCTGACATTCTCTTTTTGCCGTTACCCATTGAAGTTTTCTCCTTTCTTGCTCTTTTTGAAAGTTGTGGGGATGGTTGAGCTGATTGAACTGACTCATTTTCCTCATCCTCTTTCTCATCTCCATCCTTATCAAGATCAATGGCCTCGTTATCATTATGCAAGTTATCCACAGCTTCAACATAATCCTCACAAATAGGTCCAGTAGCTCTACTAGCACCAAAAATTTTCCCTAACTCATCAAGAAAGGGAAAAGGGACACCCCAAAGTCCTTTTGCATCTTTATGATTCTGCAATATTAAATAACATTTTAAAAATAACAACATATTAAAGATAACAATAAACGCAACGTTGAAAATTATTAGCAAGTATACCTTGCAAAAATCATCATGAGATTGTCTTTCATACTTGATCATTTTGGCGGTGTCATCTCAAGTGAATCCAAATGTGCGAAACATCTCCATCAACGCGTTATACTTGTCTCTAAACCATTTAGTCTTTGAATCAATATGAGGGTATGCTTTTAAACCACTTCCAGGACACTTTGCAGTCATTATTTCCTCTAACTTTATCAAATACCCACTTTTGAAGTTCCCCTCCACCTTCCATTAGGGATCGATGCTCAACTCTAATAATCCATGGACAAGAGCCCACTCCTCTTCCTTAGTCCAAAATCGCTTGTTTCTCCCTTTTTCAATTTGAGAACTTTGACTTACATCCATCCTACTACTGCCTTGAGAATTTTAACTTTGTTCCATCCTATATCATATTAAGTCACGTATAAAAGACATAAAATAAATACACCATTGTTGAAACAAATGCACAATAGTTGAAACAAATACAACATAGTTTAAACAAGTGCACTATAGTTTAAAACATCATACATCATAGTTTAGAACATCATACATCATAACGCCATAAGTTTAACACAAGTAGTTATAATACATTATCTATTCCTATGTGTCCTAACTAGCTAATTATTAAACAAAGTTTGGACCAATGAACTCCGAAAAGTTGTCTAAGCATCAAATGTTTCAATGTGAGTAACATACTCAACTTCGTCATCAATGTCATCATCATCATCACTAACTTCTTCCTCATCTTCATCCTCAAACACCTTGTCATCAGTTGGCATATGTTTTCAAAGCAAGTTATGTAATAGAGCATATGCTAAAACTATACGACCTTGACTACGTATAGGAAAGTACGAAGGGGATCTAAGAATACCCTATCTTCCTTTTAATATTCCAAAGCATCGTTCTATTACATTTCTAGCTTTAAAATGTTTCATATTGAACTACTCTTATGCACTTACAGGTTGGCAATCCCCCTACTCTTTCAAGTGATATCGATGACCTCTATATGATGCCAGGAATCCCTCACAATTAGTATGTCCAGCATCTCTCAAATGACATGTACCTTGACAAGTACGGGGAAAAAAGAGTTACTTGTTATCGTGAGAATATTAAGATCACTAATGTATTTTGATTAATTGTTACCTTGAGGAACTTTTACACTGGCCTAGAAAGTGCATCTCGAATAACACAACCATCATGTGTAGATCCTTCCCAACCCGGCAACACATAGGTGAATTCTATATTAGGTGTGCATGCACCTAACACATTCATAGCAAGAGTGCATTTCCTAGTCCGGTACCTTGGTCCATCCTCAACCGATACGTGAGCATTAATGCATGTACCATCTAATGCGCCAATGCAATTCTACAAGACAACATAGATAAACAACTTTTTAGACACATATGGCATATTTAGGTTTATTAGGAATTAAACATATAAGTTGCATTACCTTAAAACATTTCCATCTACTATCTTTACAATCTTCTGATATAGGCGTAGGCTTCTTGAGTAAGTGCGTATGTAACTTCAAAACTACTAGAAGACAACGATGGAAGTTTCTACTCACAGTTTCTCCACTTCGATAAAAATAACTTCCTACTGTCCTATTTTTGAACTGATGAGCTAATGTATGCAAAAACATTGCAACAATCTCTTCCAATGACATATATCTAGTACCAGTTAAATCCCCAATATCCCTAACCATTTCACATTAGATATTGAAAGTATGCCTATTCATGCGAAGCTCACTCTTACAAGTAGCATCGCTATTTCTAATTAACTTATTCAAATTCACTAATCTACGGTGCTTCTTTTCTCTATAGGACAACTTCACTCTTTGCGATTCATGAATAACAATAGCCATCATCAACCATATCAATATAACCAAAAGTACAGCGTTTATGACAAGCACAATTATGAGGATCAATTGCATTTGCATTTTCTTCCTCTTCCTCACAAGCAATAATTGGCGAGATGGAGCCATATTCTGTTTAAATCATTTTGACAATTCATTACCAAATTAATGATTTCTATTGCATACCACAAAATAGCATGTGAAATCAAAAAGTGCAGACAGTAAATTTTCCAAATGATTTCAAACCAAGAACTTGTTAGCAAATGAAATTACAAAAAAAAAAAAATCAAACTCATTTTGTTTTCTCCTCCCCTTGATAGCATCATATTCCCCCCTCCTTAGTCCTTACATGGCATGGAAAGATTCAAGTATTTCAAATGATTCCTCAACAACGCTCCAAAACTCAAAAAAAAACTCTCACTACAAATCAAAATCAGTACCTACGTCCATCCAAATTTATCGGTAATCACGACCACGAACAATGATAATTCAACATAATCATCAATCAAATAGCAATGCCTAACATTCATCAGCATAGCTTATTACTTTCACTAGTTTTTTAGCAAAATTTGAGGCACTTCACACTAAAAATCATCTAACCAAAATTCAAAAACATGAACTGCTACCTTGAGAAACAGTCATGGTGCATCACAAAAAATAAAAAAAATTGAGAAGCTAACTTGAGATCTATAATCATAAATTGAAGGCCATGGATGCTAATTCCACATCTGAAACAATAATCAATGGCTAGTTCATGAATTGAAACCAAAAATTAAAAAAAATCACAGGAGGTGAGGGTCGAACCTGCTGTAACAGCAGCGAGGAGGCGGCATCTTCGGTGGGCGACGGTAGAAGGTCAGGGTCGATGACGATATGGTGGCGGAGGACGGCGGCCGCGATGGTGGTGGAGCAGTGTTTGTCTGACAGTTTACGTGGAGATAAGATGTGAACGAAAATCGAAAGGATGGAGGAGGCGGCGAACGATGGCAGCCCGGTGACTGGTGGCAGAGGGCGCCGATTGATGGTGAGTGGTGGTGCAGCAGTAGGCAGCAATGTCTAGGGTTTGTGTGGAGATAAAAAGGAATGAAAATGGAGAACGAGAGTGGAGAACAGATGTTACTGGTGATTAATTTTCTTTTTTTTAAATAGGGGTTGAGAACTTGATACCTCTCATAAATAGGAGGGTTCAAGTTCTTGAGAATTGGATAGGAACTTGAAACCTGGGGGTATCAAGTTCCTTTTCTTTAAAACACTCACCAAACAATAAGGAAAGTAACTTGAACCCTCAGGTTTCAAGTTCCATTCTAGTTTCCCTCACAAACAGGGCCTAAATGATATTGCTAGATCAGTTTAGATATATCTATATTCTATTTGTGGTAATTATCTACAAATGCTATGCTTATGAATGTTGGTTTGTGAATTAAACGATTGAGTTATTGTGATATTGAACCGAGTTGGTAGTAAGTTGGCTTGAGGTAAAACTATTGAGTGATGCAAGGTTCTTGTAGCCATTGTTGTGTGAGGAGGGAGTCTGGGTTTGATATTGACTGCAATCGTGTGGATTGCAAGGTGTACGAAATTATTAAATTGATTCTGCTGAAACTATTCCTGCAAAGTGTTACGAACATGCTATTTGTGAACCCCTTCCCTCTTGATGTTGTTTAAATGATGTTATGTGAATGGTTTGTCAACTTTAGAAACCTTTAAAAGGGTCATTTAAAAGTGCATTTTTATAGTTTCAAATGTTCTAAATGTTCACCAGTTGCCTTTACTTTGTTAAGATATTTGTTGCCTAAAAAGATCCTAAATCATTGAACTACTCAGTGAGTAACTCAATTGAACAATCGATAGGTCTAGGAAGTTAAAAAGCGAACTAGTAATGAGTTCAAAAATGTTTTAAGGCTTTGTTCTGATTCTGTTCCTTTCTTTGAGTTTAAAAAGGGATTTGAATGAATTACAAAAGGATAACTAAAAGTGTTGAGAATGAAACTTAGTTTGAATTGTATACTAGCCAATTACTTTGAGTTTCGAAATAAGAGTTAGTAAACTCATTATGATTTTAAGAAGCTTTTGGATGTTCAAAATGAAAGAACCATAAACCAATAGTAGGGTTATGGGCTATTTTGTTAGATAAGCATATATATGAATAAGTATAAGTATGCATGTGCGTGAGTAACTATGTTCATGCCTATGTGTAGGTGGAGCAGCTTAAGTGGTGCTGTGAGAAGATTATATTTTCATACCATAAGCTCATAAGCATATGTATGAATAGGGATAAGTATGCATGTATGTAAGTAATTATGTTTATGTTTATGTGTACGTGGAGGAGCTACTCTAGAAACTTTAAGCTTAAGTCTTAGACCTAAGGATGGTAGCTTAGTATCCTGCTTGGAATAAAGTAAGCTCTGCTAAGATGACTTAGGGATGGTGGTTTGAATCCCACCTGAAGTCTAAGTATGTAAGTTATGTCTCAGCATAGTATGATATCTGTCCAGATAGGCGTATGTTGCCCCTCGAGTTTGGCCGACTCGGGATGGAAGTACCAAAGTACCTCTAAGAGTCTAGTCTCCTCACTTATGTGATTAAATTGTTATTGATGTTTCTTTTAGTAAACAATGATCTTACGCCAAGTGTATTTTCTTAATGAATAAGAAAAGCAGTTGGCATTTTATCATTTTAACTATTTCAGAAAAAAGAAAGATTTTAAGGGCCATTAAGATGCTGGTTCGAATAAGATTTTAAAAGCTCACAAGGGTCATTAGAGGACCAGTATGAAAGAGATTTCTTTTTAAAAGAACATGAGCCTCAAGAGGCTAAGTAAAGTGTTTTTAGGGAAAAGAAAGATTTGACTTAGATCCGAATGAGATTTTAAGTAAAGTGCGGCTTTTATCCTTGTAATACATCGAGCATTTAAGCTTTCAAATGTACATATCATGTGAAAGAAAGTTCCATGCATAATCCTTGTTGCTTGTTTATGTGCCTAAATGCTTGTTAGTAGGGAAGTTTGATCATTAAGGGCCTAGAAATGAGTTTGAGTGGCTAGTATGAAGTTTATGGGTGATAATCCTTCCTTCGGGACTATGATTGCCTAATATGATAGTAATATATAATGCATGATATGTGGCTGTTATTAGTATTATTGCCTGTAACTGTTTTGTTTTTAAGGAGTCAGGGAATACTCACTGAGCGTGTGGCTGCTCATCCTATTACTCTTTTTCCTTTTCCTAGGTTTTCATTGTAACAGGCAGAAGTCAATTTACATGTATCAGGTGGAACATCCAGCAGCTCGAAAAGGTATCATGTGTGCCATATAGGTGTAGACTTATGAATTAACGATGTAATGTAATGTATCGCTGAACTTGTAAATGTTGTAAACAAAGCACTCTAGTTCATGTAATGCATATTGTTTATGAGTCCCTCTATATGGGTATGTGAGCCAACCATTTGATTAGCCAGTTGTCTTTTTGGCTGAACTATGTTTTGATATGTAAACCCTAATACTCCGGATGTGTGATCCATCGAGTTATATCTTTTATTTCCTTCTTTATTATTGAACTTTATTATTTTGGTGTACTTCGGGCGAGTGGCCCGTAGAGTTATGGACTTTCACGTGTAGCTGTTGAGCTTATTTTAGAGTTCTATACATTTATAGGGATTTATTGCAAGGCTTTTAGCCCGGGCAATGGTCCGTTTTCAAGCGAAATTCTCTCCGTTTCGCCCTAAAATTTAAGTAGGATTTAAGAAAACGTTAACATCACTAGCCTAAGGGGTTGGAGGTGTTACAAGATGGTATCAGAGCAAGGTTCTGCAACCACAGGCCGTGACCCCTGTCTTATATTTCATATAGTTAGCGAGGAACGCGTTCATGGTGATATGATGTATGCCTACTTTGGTGTACAAATGTGACTTTAATGTGAATGTTGGTGCATTTAGCTAGTTTGGTGCAGCTTGGGTGAGCTCATTAATTGAAAGAATGAACCGTTTGCTAGGGTGCAGGCTGAGTGACTTGTATTCTCGGTGAACAAGTTAAGTGTTAGCTCAATTGAAAGTTGTTTTGCTTATATAACTTGGTGATTTGAATCAAAAGTTTCAAGTGCATGTGGTTTGAACTCAAACAACTAAGAATGTTGTAACCCCAAGCTCATTCTTGCCCCTTAAATATGATGTGCTCCTCAGCCCTGATAATGAAGTGAGCAGACGCACTCAATGGTTGGTAGGAAAAGAGCCCGAAGTAGTTAAACCATCCTCCTTTTAAAACACAGAGGCTTTAAAAGCTAAGACCCTTCCTAGGTAGTGAGTTCAGGTCTTTCTTTTGCATTATAGACCTTTCTAATTATCTAGTTAGGCCCTACTGTTGCATCTGAAGACTTGCATTTGTTTCACATTGATGTTTCGAGTACCTACATATCAAGATGCATTCGTTGCTTGATGTGTTCATAATAACTTGTTAGTAAGTGATTAAAGATTATCTTCCTGACAAAAAGCTCTTTTAGGTGCCCTTTTTATGGAAATTCCCAATTGCTAAATGAATTATATGAGAACTTTGTATGCTCTTATGTCGATATGCATAATGTGATAGAGTCCAGTTGATTGTTTCCTAAGTGTTACTCCTAGCCTTCGTATACGTACGAATGCTTAGATGTGGCCTTAACCTAGATTGTCATCTACATAGGGAGTCTTCCTTACTTCCCAACACATGACCATTGTTACTCATGAGTTAGCTAGGCATTATGCTCATTGCAGCATGAAATGCTATTCTTATTGTAGGATTAATAGCGTCCTAGCTATATCAACCCCAACACACCTAAAATGGAGATATAAGGGAGAACCTAACAAACTTTGGAATTGTTATACTACATGCATCTCCTTGTTATCTTTTGGGGCGATAATTTGTACCTTTCTAATAACTTCTTAAACATTAACACAAAGTGTAAAAGTTAGAATGCCAATAGTAGAAGGCAGAACCTTCTCATCTATACTAGGAGTTCCTCAGACCTCCACAATCACCTTTCGAGACAAATGTGTTGCAAAACCTCAATGTATATTCATAAGACCAATAATGCCATTGTTCTTACCCCCTGTTAGTTGATTGATGGCTAACTTCAAACAATTTGGACAAACCTCAAGGCATAACCTTGACCTTAGGTTTTAAATAAGGGTTGCATTCATATATACTTACCTAGATGTCTTTTCGTGGGACACTACTAGGAGCTTGGCATTGCATACAGTCTAAAGCCCGTAGAAGCTTATATACTTATTTAAGTTCGTTACTAATGACTAGTTATCTGTTTTATGATCAGTTTTTGCACTTCTTGTGTTTGCTTAACTTGAGTTGGGTTAGACATGTGACTGGATTAACCAGATGATTTAATTGTTGTAATTCATAACAGGGTATGACCTTTGAGTCATTATTTGCACTCCATGGATTTTATGATCTCATGCTATAGCTGAATAACCCCATATGCACGTATTTAAAGTACAATATAGTGACCATAGGAACTTGCATTCATACATTGACTTTGTTCTCTATATTGATCAGAGTGGCGCAGTAGGCCCAAAACCCACAGGCCCTAGGATTCGTCTAGGAGCATAACCATTCATTTGTATGAATGTATGACTTAAGAGATGATTAGTCGCAAATGGGGACTTTAGGGAAAGCCTCCTCACGATCAAAACCATCAACTTACATTCTTGGCTTAGCATTTCCTTCTCAAATTTGTTCCTATCGATATGTTATGCTAGTTCATGCAATTCGTGGTTCTTAATCTTTAGTGCTCTGTTGTAGACCCTACGTGATGTCAATGTGAATTCGAGTGTTACTCCAAGTTCCTTCATTGTCAGTGTGACGTAATATGATGTCTCTGCTACTTTAGTGTGATGTGGTAGCTTCCTGATCAATTGATTTTACCTTAGAGTGATCTGATATTTTCATGCCTTTGAATGAACCTGACTAAGTTAATTGCCTTTATACAAACTTGACATGTCCTGAATAAGTTGTCATGAATGAAAAGCCTAAAAGTTAGCTGGGATTGATGTACGGACATAGGAATGTTAGTGCATACGCTTTCCTTTTGTAAATTGCTTGCTACATATGTATTAGATGCGTTCATGTTCCTTAGGATTCCTAGGTTTAAGAATGCTGAATTGCTGACCCTATATGATGCCATTGTGCTTAAGTGGTGCTACGTGGGGCTATGTGATGCTCTTATTACTCTAGTGTGTTATAGGAATCTCTAGGTTAACTATTGTGATCCTAACAGTGACTTGAATTCATGTTTTAAAATGAGACGGTATGTGTATGACCTTGAGATGTCACTGCCCATTGACCTACCTTTAGATTTCGATTCATAACAATACATATATATAGAGTTGTTGTTTACCATGCGAATTAAGTCTAGATAATTGAAAGTCTATGTTCCTTTTTCAAAACAAGCTCAATATGTTTTTTCACCCCAACTCAGTTGCCCCTCTTCCATGCGATTGCCCTCGGCACCTAAATAAAGTGAGCAGCCACTCGAAGATGATTGGCAAGGAGGAGACTGGATACAATAAGCCCCTTTTTCAGTTTTAATTAATTGTAAAACAAAATTTTGTATTTTAGTGCGAGTTATGCAGTTCGTATCATGGATGTGCACATCTCAGGTACGACTGAACAAAGCTTGGAATTTCGAGGATGAAATTTCTTTAAGGAGGGAAGAATGTAACACCTGTATTCTTTGTTTTTGGTTCAGCTAATTTTATTGCCTTTTTACGTTATAAAATCGTATTTTAGTAACTATATGAGTTAAATTATTATTGATGTGCTTACGTAAACGATAATTTTATTAAAAAGAACAGTATTGTTGCTATTAATGTCATTACTATTATTAGTTTTGAAAATTTTTGATGATTTTAGTAAATGTTATTAAAAAGAATATTATTGTTGATATTAATATTTTACTATTATTAGTTTTGAAACTTTTCGATGCTTTTGGCAAACGCTAATAAGGATTATTAATGGGTACTAAACTTAGTAGGAACCCGAATACGATTAGGCTGTCAATCTTAGAATTCATTTTGTTAGTTATTAAATCGAACCTCGATGTATATTTGGGAATGGGTAATCGACGAAAAGCTATATTATTGACTTGGGTCTAGAATACGAAGCATCGAGATTAGCAAGACTAGATGATTTCAAACAGAGCTAGGTTTAGTAAGTGAGCGTAAACAACAAAACAACCAAAAAAAAGGGAAAGAGAACTAAAAGGGGCCGAAGTCCCTTAT
>NCQT01072424.1:9071-20086 GCA_002740465.1 Stenocereus thurberi
GACGAGCAAAAGATAGGTGTGGGGGATATTTCTTTAGTCCTAAAATATCGTAATTTGTATCCCCATTTATGTGACCTTTTCCTGTGAAAAATTTAACCTCCATAATTCTTATTTAATTTTTTGTTTATTTTGTAGGAAATAATATTAATCCTACCTTTGTCAAGAACCAGCTTCAAAACTATGAAAATCAAGATCTAAAGAAAAAAAACCCAACATGACCTACCGTGTAATTTTTGCACAAGGTGCAAAGTTTATAAAAGCGACTAAAAAGTTAAAGAGATACATTTTATGGCTGTGCATATTGATTAGTCAACGAAACCTGAGAGTTGCACGGCTACGCTTCTCTCTGAAAAGTTTTGCAGGACTGGCCATGCACTTTCGCGTGGTCGTGCAAACCTTCCAACCAACCCCTAGGGATTATTTATGTAAGAATTGTAATTATTTGAGGGAGGCCTTTTGCTAGCTTCTTTGAAGGCTCGATTAGGGTTTATGTTAGTCACTTCCAAATCCCATTAGAGGTAGAATAATTTAGGTTAGTTTATGTATACTATGTACAAGATCGATTGATTTGAAGATTGAAGACTAAGTTCCAGTTCTCTTTCTCTCTTTAGTTTCATTATTTTAGTTTCTTTGCTAGTTTACTGCTTCTTTATTTTGCTTATGTTTTGATGTCTAATTATGCTTAAATTTGTTGTCTTTGGTTGTGATTGGCCTTTAAGATGGCTAGTTGATTTTGTTTAAGCATTAGCCTATCTTGTTTATGCTTCAATATAGAGTTTTCTCTCATATCCGCCAAGTGTTCGAGGAAATGCTTGAACGAGATTTCATCCATAGTTTGGGGTAATTGATTGTGCTACAAGTTGAGATTAATTATCTAGTGTGGGTATGGGAAATAGGTAACATTTAGACATAAAAATAGTTTAAATGTTGGCTAAGTCCTAGGTTGCTACTCTTGTGGTTTAATTGAGCTAACCACATGAAAAGAGTTGCTTAGAATAATTGAACTAATCTTTAACCCTTAAAAGAGGGCTTGAGTGAGTTTCGATAATGCAGCCAATTATGTCTGAATGCTAGCATAACTTGAGAAAGTTAGAGTTTAACTTGATTTGTTTGTCTATCTTAGGTTCAATCATAATCAAAGTCTCTTTTGCTTGTTTTAGTAACTTAGTTCTATTTCCTTTCACCCTTTGTTTTGCCCAGCTTAAGATGCTTTAGTTGGCTTTGGTATTTGGAAACATAACTACCTGTGGATACTACCCGTACTCGCCGGTTGCTAGCTACATGATAAGTGCCTTTGATTACTTCATTTTTTGGGTAGTTTTATGGCACTTTTCGAGGTTTTAAGAACCTGATGTTATATTTTATACTTTTTTTCTCGATTTATACTTGGGTATGGTTATTTGGTGATTGTTGTAGGACTTCAAACTGTTTGACCCAGCATTTGACTTGGTGGGAGCACATCACCATGGTACCCCCTAATGTCACCATGCTTGTGGAGCAAGAGAAAAACAAGAGAGATTGGTTCAGCAGGCACTACGGACCGTGGACCCTTTGTAATTATTGCTTCTTCATCTTCCTTCAGCCGTGTGGCTGAGAAAGCTCAAGTTTTCACTTTAAAGGATGTCCCTCAGCAGCAATGGGATCATCCCTCATCTTCATGGTCATTCCCTTTCTCAATTTTTATCTTTTATAGTTATAATTTTAGTTTGATTTTGTGTGCAAGTGAGATTTTGAGCGTGGAATTCGGTTTTAATGGCGGTTTAAAGACTTTGTTGGAGGTTGCCATTACCAACTTAGATCTTGCTGAAACATTTGGTTAGTTGTTTAACTTTTAATCATGAGTGAGTAGTTTATCTTATCTAGGGATTTGTTTGTTAATCAAAGTGTAGTTGGATCATTTTAATTCAATAGAATTGCGCTTTTTCATATTGCTTTGATTTCATTTTATCAAGTAATCCAACACCTTTCTTAACTAAATAAATCCCTAAATGTTTTTCCTTGATTGAATTTAGAAACCTTTAATTAGATAGCCTAATCAAAATCCTTGATTAAGTTATTGCTTAGCACTTTCTAATAGAAAGAACTTGATAATTTTGCTTTTGGACTTTTTGGACAATACTTTCTTTTTAACTCCAACACCCGTGCACTTGCAGTAGTGTCAAGTTTTTACGCTGTTGCCAAGGACCAAATTGCTAAATATCAACTCAATCTTGTTAGAGTGTCTAAGTGTTTTTCATTTTTTTTCCACTTTTGATTGCTTTGGTAGTTTTGGTGATTTAGTTTGCAGGAAGATTCTCCCTTTCATAAGAAGTCCATTCATTTATGAACGCAATTTTGAAATTAAGAGTACTTTTCATCAAAGGAGAAAGAAGCAAAGGGTAGAAAGACAAAGGCATAAGGCTCGAGAAACTTCTCCAAAGATGGAACCACTAAAAGGGTATCCTGAAAGAAGGGCACTCTGGGAGTTCATCACTCCGGGTGTTCAAGGTATCACCTCTAGCATAGCTCGACCCACATTGGAGGCGAGCAACTTTGAGTTGTGCCTAGCACTAGTTTTAATGGTTTAACAAACGTGGGTTGGAGGATCACCAATGGAGGATCCTAATTTTCACCTCTCAATATTTTTGGAGGTGTGGAATACATTGAAGCTAAACGGGGTCTCCACCAATGTAATCCACCTTCGCCTATTCCTGTTTTCTCTCAAGAACAAGGCACGTGCTTGGCTACATTCACTGTCATAAGGTTCCATCACCACTTGGGATGAGCTAACTAAAGTCTTTCTTGGAAAATGCTTCCCACCATCAAAAATGGCATGTCTAAGGAATCAAGTCACCCCCTTCACTCAAAGGGAGGACAAATCTCTCAATGAAACTTGGGAGTAGATCAAGGACTTGTTATGGTTATGTCCTCATCATGGAATCCAAAAGTGGATCATCATCCAAACCTTTTACAATGGAGCAACCCAAGTGCTGTGGTCCACCATAGATGCGGCGGCGGGAGGCACTTTGATGAATAAGACGGAGGATGAAGCATTCAATTTGATAGAGGAGATGGCACTAAATAATTTCTAATGGTGGACCGAACGAGGCCAACCCAAGCAGGTTGAGGTAAGCTTGAAGTTAATGCATTTACTTTGCTTTCTGTTAAAGTTGATGCTATGACTCAAAGATTGGACCGTATGAATGTGAATGCTGTGAATTCCAGTGCCCCTCCCCCATGTGAAATTTGTGGTTCTATTGAATATGTGACTTTCAATTGCCAAGTTGGGAGCCCTTTTTTCCAAGATTCTAGTGAAGTCAATTATGTCGAAAACTTAAACCCGAGACCGACCAATGACCCTTACTACAGTACCTGTAATCTCTCAGTTGGAGGAACCATCCGAATTTCTCATATAGGTCTAATCCAAACCCTCCGAATGTGCCCCCAATAAATGCTAGGCCATCCCTCGGTCTTCAAAGACAACCTTTCCCTCCATAAGCTCCCCAGAAGTCTAATTTAGAGGCTATGATGGAGAGTGTGCTTTTGGCGTAACAAAAGTAGATGAGCATATAAAGCAATTAGCCTCTAACGTCGATATGTTTACAACTTATAATAAGATGTTGGAAGCTCAAATTGCCTAATAGCTAGTTCTTCATCTACATCCCTAGATAGACTTCCTAGTAAGTCCGAGCCTAACCCTCAGGAGCAATGCAATGCTATGATTTTGAGGGGGGGAACAAATAGGAGCACCTAAGGGGGTTACCAATGATGAGTCTTTGCATTATGACAATGAGCATGTTGAGAATATTGAGAAAGAGGTGTCTACACCCTCTAATGATGTGATTGATGATGTTGTGCTTAGATCTGATGAGGTTTCTAAGGACCTTAAGATCACTTCCCCAGAATCCTACACCCCACCTTTACCATTCCCTCAAAGGATGGCTAAGGCAAAACTTGATTTGCAATTTGGGAAGTTTTTAGAGGTCCTTAAGAAACTTCATATAAACATTTCATTTACTGATGCTTTGTCTCAAATGTCTTCATATGCTAAATTTTTGAAAGAAATTCTGTCTAAGAAAAGAAAGCTAAAAGAGCATAAGACTGTAGCTTTGATTGAAGAGTGCAGTACTATGATCCAAAATAAGCTTTCTGCTAAGCTTAAGGATCTCAATAGTTTTTCAATTCCCTGTCTAACAAGGAATGTGTTTATAAACCGTGCTTTGTGTGATTTAGGTCAAGTGTGAGCTTGATGCCCATTTCTATGTGTGAGCAATTGGAACTAGGAGATATCAGACCGACTATTATCCCTTTACAATTGGCGATCGTTCTGTGAAATATCCTATGGGTATTTTAGAGGATGTTCCAATAAAAGTAGGACATTTGTATGTGTGGGTGGGCGCTATGATTTTAGAAATGGAAGAGGATACGCACAACCTCATCATTCTTAGGAGGCCTTTCTTAGCCATCTTTGGGTGCCATATTGATGCAAAAAGCAGTAAGCTATCTTTTCATGTATGGGGGAAGATCATATGGAGTTTAACTTGTTTAAAGCATCTAAAATCCCTTCCATTCCTAATAAGTGCAATATGATCAATGTTGTTAATGGTTTGATATGGGAAACTGTGTCTAACCTTGATTCTAATGATCCTCTTGAGCACTTAATGTTAAATGATAGCACTACTAAGGATGAAAATCCCGAAGTACCCATGTGTGCTCAACATTTGGAAGCCTCTCACCAATTCCACCTTCCTTTGCTAAGGTGGAACCGTTGAAGGTTGAAAATAAGCCCTCGTCTGATGAGGTGCAAGCTCTTGAGGTAGAACTGCAAGCTCTCCCTTTCTCCTTGAGGTATGAATTTCTTGAACCCAACTCTACATATCCTGTGATTGTGAATGCAAGTTTGAATGCATCTCAAGTTAACTCTTTACTTAGAGTACTTAGAGAGCATTGTACGACCATAGGATATACTCTTGATGGCTTAAAAGGAATTCATCCTTCTGTATGCATGCATCGAATCTTAATGGAAGATGCTCATAAGCCCTCAATTGAACACCAAAGAAGGTTGAACCCTAACATGCAACAGGTGGTCAAGAAGGAAATTTTGAAATTGCTTAAGGCCGGCATTATCTCCCTTACCTCTGATAATATATGGGTGAGCTTAGTCCATGTTGTGCCTAAGAAAGGGGGAATGACTATTGTCAAAAATGAAAATAATAAGCTAATTTCCAATAGGACTGTTACGGGATGGCGTATGTGCATTGATTATTAGGAATTGAATAAAGTCACCTGCAAAGATCACTTTTCCCTTCCCTTCATTGACCAAATGTTTGAATGATTGGCTAAGAACTCATATTTTTGGCTACTTAGATGGGTATTCGGGTTTCTTTTAGATCTCTATTCATCCTAGTGACCAAGAAAAACTACTTTTACTTGTCCTTATGGTACATATGCTTATATGAGAATGTCATTTGGGTTAAACAATGGCCCTGCTAGATTTGAATTTTGTATGATGGCTATTTTCTCTTATTTTATTGAGGACATAATGGAAGTCTTTATGGATGATTTTTCTGTGTATAGTGCAACCTATGACCATCGCTGAAATAATTTATCCAATGTCTTGCAAAGATGTGAAGATGTAAATTTGGCTTTGAATTGAGAGAAGTGTCATTTTATGATACAAGAGGGGGTTGTTCTTACTCATGTTGTCTCTAATAAAGGTATTGAAGTTGATAAAGCAAAGGTGGACTTGATTAAAAAATTGCCACCACCAACTTCTGTAAAGGGCACGAGCAGTTTTCTTGGACATGTTGGTTTTTATCGACGGTTCATAAAAGATTTTTCGAAAATTGCAAAACCTTTCATCCAATTTCCTATCAAGGATGTGCCTTTTGAGTTTAATGAAGAATGTATGAGTGCTTTTCTCAGGTTAAAAGAGGCATTAATCACGACTCTAGTGATGCAAGCCCTGGATTGGGAGCTACCTTTTAAAGTGATACGTGGTGCAAGTCACTATGCAGTGAGCGCCGTTCTTGGCCAACAAAAGAATAATAAGTCATATGCTATACACTATGCGAGTTATACTCTTGATGAGGCTCAAATGAATTATACCACGATGGAGAAGGAATTCATAGTGGTTGTCTTTGCCTTGGAAAAATTTTGATCTTACTTTATCAATTCCAAGGTCATTGCCTTCACTGATGATGCCGCTTTGAAGCACTTAATGAAGAAATCCGACTCCAAACCCTGACTCATCCGATGGGTCCTCCTTCTTCAAGAGTTTGATTTAGAGATCAAAGGCAAGGGAGGGTTGGCAAATATGGTTGCCGATCATTTATCCCGCCTAGGCCCCGAGGCTACTCCTAGTGAAGAGTTCCCAATTGATGACTCTTTTCCCGATGAATAACTCTTTGACATTTCCCACCAAGCCACCCCATGGTACGCTGATTTGGTTAACTTTAGAGTGTGCGGGGTGCTACCTCCAAGATTGTCTTACCAACAAAGGAAGAAATTCCTTCTCGATACCAAATACAATGTATAGGAAGAGCGTCTTCTTTACAAGCTGTGTGGAGATAGGGTCAATAGAAGATGCTTACCAGAAGATGAAGTCTATAATGGCTTATACCATTGCCATGCTTCAACCTATGGTGGACACTTTGGACCGGACAAGATAATTGCAAAGGTACTCCAAGCAGGTTTCTATTGGCCCATGCTTTTCAAGGATGCAAGAAAATTTATCATGACTTGTGCTAGATGACAAAGAATAGGGAACATTACCAAGAGGTATAAGATGCCTCAAAGTGGCATACTTAAGGTTGAGTTGTTTAATGTATAGGGGATTGACTTTATGAGTCCTTTTCCCCCTTCCCATAACAACCTTTACATCCTTGTGGCGGTTGACTATGTTTCTAAGTGTGAAAGTCATTGCCACCTGACCCATGATTCCAACGTTGTCATCAAGTTCCTAAAGAAGAATATCTTCACAAGGTTTGGCACACCTAGAGCTCTTCTAAGTGACAATGGAACACACTTTTGCAACAAACCCCTTGAGTCACTATTAAAGAAATATGGGGTGTTCCATGAGGTTGCTATGCCTTATCGCCCCCAAACAAGTGGGCAAGTAGAGCTCTCGAATATGGAGTTGAAGAGTATATTAGAGAAAACAATGGATCGGTCCCACAAAGATTGGTCACTCAAGTTTGAAGATGCCCCTTGGGTATATCATACTACCTACAAGACTCCTGTAAGCACCACACCATACCGGTTGGTGTTTGAAAAGTCTTGTCACTTGACAGTAATTGGAACATAAGGCATATTGAGCTATAAAGATGCTCAATTTTGATCTTAAAGCAGCTGGAGAAAGGTGATTCTTGCAATTGAGTGAGCTAAATAAACTAAGGTTGGAGGCCAATGAGAGTTCATACATCTACAAAGAGCGAACTAGGAGATGGCATGACAAGCACATCATGAAGAAGAGATTTGAAGAAGGTGACATGATCCTATTGTTCAAATCGAGATTGAGATTATTTCTAAGCAAGCTAAGATCCCACTGTTCGGGGCCATTTCAAGCCACCAAAGTTCAACCTAGTGGAGCAGTTGAAGTGTCGAGTGGGTCTACTGGTGCATTCACCGTCAATAGACAACGGCTAAAGCCATATCTTGTGGGGCAACCTATTGAGAAGGCCATTGTCCATACACCTACCGACCCTATTCAAAGCTAAAAGAAAACGATCAAGCTCTTGACCCTCAAAGAGTGCTTCTTGGGATGTAACCTAGGTCCTTTTTATTGTTTTCCTTTTTGTTTTCTTGCACATGTATATAAAAAAAGGGTAAGAGTGCAATAGTCACTTCAGATAGTTGCGTCCACAAGCCCCTCATTTTCAGAAATATGGGTCGCGTATGTCCCTTGATCGGATTCAACAATTTTGGGTCACCATGGTGGGTCTTTGGTATACTGCCACGGACCGTGGTGACCCCAAAGGTTATTAAAAAAAAAAGAAAGAAACAAAGGACAGCAGCCGCTCTGGTCGACCTATGGTGGGTGCTACGGATCGTGGCAGACTGTGCAGGTTGGTCAAGGCCTCTTCCTTCCCCTTTAACCCAAAAACCTCCTCATTCTTCTTCTTCTCTTCGAGACTCTCTCTCTCTACACTCCCCTTATCTCTCTAAAACGTCCATAACGATCCTTCTTAAACCTTCAAAGTCTCACTTAACCCCACCAAATCTTCCGTCCAAATCACCAAATTTCTTCATTTATTCCACAAATTCTCCATTTTTCTCACTAATTTCTCCTCAAAACCTCCATTCCCAATTTCTCCTTTCTTTTTCTTCTTCCACCCAAATCACCCATTCCACCTTGAAGTTCTTAATTTCCTTCACCCACATTCTTCACTTTGATATCCAACACTTGAATTCTACTTCCATCTTCTTTCCCCCTCCATTTGCACAAAGCTAGGTTTCTTCTTCATCTGCCATCACATACTTCCTTTGATGGCACCTAGGAAGAGGACAGACATCACAATGAGTGGGAACTTCAAGCCAGGCGCCACCCCACGCACAAAGAGCCACCCGAACATCCACCAATGCACGGACCTGAGGTAATGCTCCACAGTCTCTTGGCTTAACAAATCCTGAACATATTACACGATATAATTACTTGAGTGATAGAATAGTTGTTACTAATCGTTATTATGATGAGGAGTTATTGACCCAAATGGGACATTTGGATGATGTGCTTTGGTTGTTTTCTAGGGGCGGCATGAGACAGTTTATTGACATCAAAGATCACACTTCTTGAAACTTTACCCTAGAATTTTTTAGCACTCTACACATTGATGTCACTCGCGGTGCTCAATGTCAAGCAGGTTATATCTCGTTTTACTTACAGGGATAATTTTATGAAATGAACCTAGGTAACTTAACCAAAATTTTTGGCTTCCCACCTAGTATAGATTTGCAGTTTCGTCAGGTTCCGAAAGAATTTAACCCCAATGCATTTTGGGGAGAGATTTTAGGGGGCTATGGATACAATACTAGTTCCTGTAAAGCCACTTTTATTAGGAACCTATATATTCAAGTAGCTTAGCAGATTCTTACTTTTGGGTTGTTTGCTAAGGACAATATTGTGAATGTCCCTCGATTCTTTGAATTATACTTTCTGTCCTATATGTTGGATGGTGTTCGCATTGATCCCGGGTCTTTCTTAGCCTGGCAATTAGATAGTGTTGCTAGCAACACAAAGGGTTGGATCACTATTGGAGGTATCATCACCTCCATTGCTCGGTCCTTAGGGGCTGAGCCTCATGACTATGATAGAGTTCGCGAGCCTGAGGGGCTTGATAAGGCTACTTTTGAATTGATGAGTTTTTGAAAGGTCAAGGCTGGGCAGTAATTCTGTTGGATTTACCCCGAGGATCGGCTTATTTCTCTTCCCAATGTTGCACCTACCACTCTTCAAAATCGAGCCAACCTTTCATATTTCTCTAATAATGAGGACTTGGTACGTCATGCACCTCCTCCTGCCCCTTTTCTTATCCCGGGCCTAGTTCTTCTTCCTAACCCTCTACCCAGATTTTAGTGAGTTGCAGGACACCCTCCACAAAATTCAGGTGGAGCAAGCCTTCCTCCGAGCCTTTGCTGCTTCTAAAAATGCTGCTCTTTGTGACTTTATCCAAGAGCGCCATAATGAGCTCTGAGGGATTATTGCCTCCCAAAATCAATACTTCCAAGACTTTCAGACATGCCTTTCCACTTGGCGTGATTGGCACATTTCTTACCCCTATCCTTTTTCATCTCCTCCCTCTTCCCCACCCCATTCTAGTCCACCCCTCCCCCACTTTGGTTTCTATTAGTTGCATTCTAGACAGTGCTTTGTCCAAGCATGGAGGAGTTTTCTTCATGGTGAATATGTAATGGTAGATTGTACATAGTGCATTAACATAGCATGTGCATGTTAGTTAGGGCATTTTAGGAGTGCATTTGGCTTCTTTTTCTTAGTTCTTAGATGCATTTAGGATTAGCATTTGCATATTGACATTAGTTGCAATGAAAAAAAAAAAAAATCCACCAATGATGACTCTTTAGACTAGGGAGCTTTTCTTTAGCTAGTTGACCCTTTGTTAAGCCCATTTGTGAATAAAGTATTTGAAATGAGATTATGAAGATGTACTTCTTAACTTGATCATCATGTTGAATGCGAATTGATTATCCAATGATTCCTTGCAGCATTATTGGCATGTGCGTGATTTTTTGAGCTAGTTGAACTATAGTAGTTGTGCCGTGAGAATTTGAGCCTTATGGACTAATTCATCACTTTTAGTCTCTTTTGTCTTTTTCATGTCCGACTCTTCCTGGATTGCAAATCTCTAGAACTTGCTTTGCCTCTTGTTCAAAATCACATTCCGCATGCATATCTAGGCAAGATGATTGAGGCATTCCTTGAGCTTGTGAGCTACATTAACCAAAAAGCCTTCCCGTGATGATTTTTCCCCTTGCGAGCCCCTTGAGCCTTGACATGGTTTCCTTTATAAGCCTCTAATATAGCCTTTGGCCCAAACACATGCCTTATCCCTTAAAGCTAAGGATTATAGAGTTTCATTGTTTGTTGGGCGTAGCTTGTGGATGATGATGATGTATTCTTGGGAATGGTTTGTTTAGATGTAAGACTCCTATCATTGGGTTGTTTATTCTAGATTGTTTGAGGAGTGTTGATCTTTATCTAGTAATCTTTGCCATAACCATCTTGTGAAAAAAAAAGAAAATTGAAAATAAGAAAATCGAAAATAAGATTGAATAAAAAGGCTTTTGGCATTGATAAACCATTTAGTCTCTTAACACTTTCTCTTGCTTTGGAACAAAATGGGATTTGATGTGATGGAAATATTATTTTGAGGGTTATGCTTTGAAACAAATTGGGATATGAACATTTTGCTCTTAATCTTAGGCTATTAGCTTCATAAATCTAGAAATTACTTGAATCCCTCATAACCCTTACCCTTACCCCCATTACAACCCAAATTAAGTCCTCCAGATTGCCTTGT